>JABXWE010000752.1:0-88588 GCA_014611495.1 Limonius californicus | reverse complement strand
CTTCCGTTGGTTTTTATCCTTAGCAATATTTATCTAATCTTCTGTTATTATTTCACATCGTCACTGTATCCCGTGGGTGGTCTAGCTCTACTTCTTCTGGCTTCATTCTATTAGTCTCTTTGTCCATCATCATCATCATTCATCAGCTGCTTGCGTCTACAGTTGGGCATGGGCCTCCTCTAATTCCTTCCGTTGGTTTTTATCCTTAGCAATATTTATCTAATCTTCTGTTATTATTTCACATCGTCACTGTATTCAATAGGTGGTCTAGTTCTACTTCTTCGGTCTTCATTCTATTAATCTCTTTGTCCATCTAATGTATGTTGTCTGGGCTACCTGACCTGTCCGCCAGGTGGCTCCACTTTTATTCTTTGCCTAATGGTGGTAATTACTAATCTGCCTTTTTTGATTATTCCCAGCATTTATAGCTCTCTTCATTTCTCTCTCTCTTTGTAACTCTTAATTAATTTGCTGAACATTTGGTTAATTTCAGGTTTTCCGCACTGTATGTAATCACAGATAGCACAAATTGCTGGAACACTTTGTTTTTCAGGCATATCAGAAATTCTTGTCGACATCCAATTGGCAATTTACCGAATGCAGTTCAGTCTAAAGTTAGGCGACGATCCATTTCACACGCTGGGTTGGCTATACTAATTTTTATTTCGTGCCCCAAGCATTTGTAGTTGTTTATTTCAACTTTATGAGCATTTAGACGGCAGCCGACAAGTGCGAGTACTGGTTAAACAGTATTCAAAGTTAAGCAACTATTCGCACTGTCAGCATTTGTATGGGTGACCGAAATCTTCTATCTAATCTCTAAAGCTGTCGGTTTCCCTGGGTTAGTGTGCAAAGTCACTAAGTACCTCAAACAGGGTTAAAATGGCAGAAGGGTGCGAAACTTGTCTTCAGGCCTCCCCGCGATGATTTCCCATATGCAAATTATTAGCAGTTGTTGCTCGTCCCCTAAGTTATCAGTGATCAGAGGAATGTCGTCGGCAAAGCGAAGGTGATTTAAGTATTCCTTGTCGATACGTATGCTCTTTTCATTCCAGGACATACTTTTGAGGGCGTACTCAACCGCACCGTGTCTCCTTGTCGAATTCTTCGCTCTATTTGGAATTTATTTGTTGCATCGTGAAGCTTTACTAATGAAAGGAAAACAGTTTCAGAAAAATGTGGAACAGAAGATATTTGTAGGATGGCGAAGATAAAGAAGAAGGCAATGGAATGAACTTGTACAAATAACTGATTGCAATAGAATTGCAAAATAGTGAGGAATCATGGATCAAGACCACTAGAGCGACCATTAGGGATATGGATGGATTGTTGGATGTTAACTTCTCAAGAACAAGAGTAAGATATGAGAAAATAGAACCTATACTGAACATAGGAATAAGAAGAAAAATGAACACTTTGTACATTTTTAAGAAGCGGGATAAAAAATAATGTATTTACTCTTTTTCGATCAATTGGTATCCTATATTTTCTCTTAAGTTACCCAGATTAATACTGAAACAGCCCGAAAATAAATAATACCTTATTCAAACACTCCATAAATTTAATAAATTTGGAGTACCCAAATATGTTTATGAATATTCCACAGACTACTGCTAGTACTAAAACTGTTATATCGCAAATGGCAACATACATGTCCGTAGTGGATTTAATTTTTATTGATATTTTCTTATCAGTCATAATATCCATTAGTAATCCTCGATATGTAACAATTGCTGCAAGGAAACAAGTGTAATCTCGTTTTAGTTATTTAGATTATTTTATATGGGACCTCGGTGGCGCAGTGCGAACAAGCGCTGTCAGTCGAGGTTATAGTGAAATGCGGTCCAGTCGGCCGCGTGGTCAAACCACGGCTGAGGCGACCGTATTTCACTTAGTTAAGTTTAGGGTGCATGTTGCATGAATGATTAGTATGTAAGGGACGCCCGCACTCCCCTGAAAGCGATTCCGGGGGGGGGTAGTGTGAATGCAAAAAAAATTATTTTATAAACGAATGGTTTCGTGTAGGTATCTTATATTATGTATTTTTTATAAACTGCATAAGGATGTTTGTTTCAATTTTGCACTTTGTAGGTCAAAAGAATGAATAATCTATTTTTTTTACTACTAACATGAGAAAACCTTATTGTTTACCTCATTTGTGTAATGAGAAGTAGTTCATTATTAACCTAGGTAAATAATAATAATTTATTATTTACCTAGGTTAATAAAGATAATGAAAATTATCAAAAAATATGAAAATCATTTAAAATAATAGTTGATTGTACAGTTATTACAAGTCATGTGCACTGCTGCATTTCCACTATTAATAGAATTACCATTATTTAATGTAGAATAATGACGTTCATTGGAACCCATCAGTTTCAATTGTTTTATTCGTTGCCTTGATAACCGAGCCCCAGGCTACTTAATATTTCGATATGTTTGAATAATAGGGGAAATGGCTAATTTTAAAATAAAAATAAGATCTTTTGGTGTTAGTTCGGCTATTAGTAGTAAAAAAAAATACTATATATACTTCGTTTGAGAAGGCAATTATTTACCTCGAAAATTATATCCTTCGGCGCTACGCGCCTCAGGATATAAAATTTCTCGGTAAATAATAGCTCACTTCTCAACCTAGGTATATAATATACTATTCTATGTGTTATTGATAAATGTAAAAAATTTGCTTACGTATAACAATTCCTAAAGTACAACTGTAAATTATATATAATGGACACCATTTTAAATACAGTTTAGTTCCTTTTTTAACGAGTACCGCTGGAAAAAGGCCCAACAAACGACTAATAATTATCACAGGTTTCAGAGTGTAATACACTTCTTCTGTAATAGGAATGTTTTCTTTCCAAAACATTCTTCCTCTTTGTGTGCGCCGAAGAGTAGATTTTCTCAAAATAAGTTTTTCATTTTTTTATGTATAATTTTTGGTATGGTTATCATTATTGTTTTTATTCCACTGTAACAAGCTTTTAATTTAGGTGTGGTGAAAATGATTTATAACTAAAAATGTGTAACCATTCAAACATATGTGTTTTCCCAGAGAAACAGTCGTAACCCAGAATTATCTAAAATTAACAGTGTTTCAAGTAGGGCGTATTACAATGTGTTGTAATTACTTTCTGATGAGATTTAAAATGTAAAATGATTAGTGGAAAGGAAATCAAACTTAAGCTCTACGTATTAAGTATTTCGCGGTTCTAATACATGACAGTATAGTTTATAAAAATTATTATTTACTTGTTAGGTTCAGTAAACCTCAAAGGCTGATTACATTAAAGTGTATTACGTCGGCATTCTTTTTCCACCTAAAGTTTTTTTTTGATAACCTTGAAGTGGAAAAAAATTATTGCAAATTATTTATTACACGGGATGAGATTATTTTGGTCGCATATATTTTCATTTTTGCAGGTCTGCTTAGTAATTTGACTAAACAAACTAACATGCCAACTGGATGGTAACTTTTTACGTTAAACGTATGTCTTAGTTTTATATGAAACGTGCTTAGCTTGTCGGTAGTGTAGATTCCTCGGTCAGTTGACAATGTGTAGTTTTTCTATAAATACGGCTGTAAATGTCGAAAGTTGTTTGTTTCCTTATGTTAGGGTCGACCTTACGGGGGGCGAATAGAAACTACTGAATTTCAAATTTAAATACGGTTGCAGGCTTCTGCGTTTAATTTATGCAGTTCCTGGGTAAACAAACAGCGAATGCGATCAGACTTACTGGCGGCGACAGACAGGTGACATGCAACAGATAATAAAACACAGCCTTACTGACTTGTCAACAAATGTTGGGCAGTTGTACTCACTAGGGGTCCTCCAGCCCCCTGTCCTGGATTGGGACTCGAACAGGATACGGATGCTCATCTGCCGGCTAGCTGCTGTGGCCGCAGCCATTCGTAATCGTAGAGTAATTACGACAATTATGCAAATCTTCTGGTGCACCAATCCTTCAGAGGGATCCAGGAAAGGACTAAGTCCAGCCAGTCTTTCGGTTATTTACAGAAATTGCGGGTGGGGCTCAGCCCCACATGCGAAGGGGAGAGTCTCATTAGTGTACACACAAACCAATCTTGTATAACAACCATAATAGGACCCAATCTTTGTAAACCACATATAATACCAAATAGATAATTCGTAACCATTTGGATAACCCCATGTAACACTTCTTCGGATATAAACCATATATAATAATAAGTAGATAACACGCAACCATTCGGGTAAATATGGCATATAAACTATAACCTTGCCAGGGACCCCACTGCTTATATCAGCCGATATTGCCATTGCAGCCTATTTTTATATACCGTGCGGTCGTAAAATGTCCTCCCCCCTACTAACTTTTGAACGACTTGATATTTCTTCATAAAATTTTGTGTGCTTTAATGGGAGATTAAATACTACTTTTTAGCCCATACTTAAATTTTATAACTTTCAAAATGGCAGCTAGGCGCCATCTTGAACTATTGTTTTCAATAGCAATGGAGGCCTAGTGACACCTCATTTGAAAGATATTTTAATTCTGCGACTGATTTATGAGTTTCATAAAGATGTATTCATCCAGAAAAAAATGACAGATGATTGAAAATAACAAGTTAATGAAAAAAAAAGGGACCTGGAAAATTTTGCGATTTGCGGATATGTTGTTGGCTTCGTCGAGGACAACAACTTTTCCTTATGGCACTTTCCCGTAGCTCGCACCGTTCGGCCGCCAGGGGCGTCCAAAGTCGAAACACGAATTGACGTCCAGCACGTGTCCATGTCATCGCAGCGGGTCGGTCGCGAGCTTTCCAGCAGTATTTAAAATGTTTTGGAGGTTTATATGTCAATATTATATTTTTCAAAGTTGTTGTAGTTTATTGCTGAAATTTATTTTATACACTTTGGGAACCTTTGTTTTTGCTGGGAAATAGTTCTGTAGATATCCCGGTTTGTTTTGGTTTGTGGAAATTGGTATTAAGAGGTTGAAGTTAAGTTAATAGCATTTTTGTTATACAGCCATTAAAAGATAATTACAGTTACGGGAATGTATATAGAAGGTAAGTGCCCTTGGGTTAAGTTTACTTTTTCGCGATTTTTAATGCTTGTATATTAATGTATGTAAATATATCATATTAAGATCCTGTGTCAACGAGTTCACATCGTGATGCTTTACAATTCAATGTTGACGTAATTAACTAGCTTTATTACGCGTAAGAAAGTTAAATGTATGCTTTTCAATAGAACTGTTCATTCATGTTGTGACGCCATGGTGTGGGTTTGTGACGGTTAGCCATCATGTTGTTATTTTCCCACTTTTCAGGCGACTGCGGCAAATTAACCACATGCAGATGACTTATAAGGAGCAACCGAAAAAAAAAACTAGAGCAGGCAGTGTATTTAAAAACATATGTCGTAGCTCCATGGTTATGTATTCGTGTGGCTAACTTCAAGCTACTTCTAAGCTAGTAAATAAGATCCGGTTATAAAATTCAATTATTATGAAAAATCAAGTTGACGTCAAAATTTGGAAATGGATTAAATTCGTAGCTTAGATTTGGGACAAAAATACAATAAAAAAAAAAAGAACTCAAAATTTCCAAATTTTCACAGCAACTCGAGTTTTGATAATAATTGAATTATTTTCAAAAAGGTTGAGTTTATCGATTTTTAACAAGGATACCTTTATGGGTACTTTTACACAACGAATACGATTATTTATTTTATTACCAAAAATAAGACAAATAAAATAATGCAAAAGATATTGTACATGACAGTACCTGATCCTCTCACTTGAGACGCCCCTGGTACACTTATTAAAACGGAAACTCTAATTTTCAACCTTGATGAGTAAGGTATGTGCTTAAAATTTTAAACCGTTCTACAACTATTACTACCATAATTATATGCATAAAAGTGATCGGACAAGTCTCACTTTAGAAAACTGTAACTCCGTAACGAAGCATTTTGCGACTAAGGTTTACCTGAACTTTTTTCCTTGTTTTGGTGTGGAAAATTCACTCCCAAAGTTTGACCAACTATTTCAAGACCATGCTGTATACAAATTTATTTTCTTTAATATTTCTTATGAATTAGAATCGTAATGTGAACAAAAATTTGTGGAATCAAAATAATTGTATAAATGAATTTGAAGGCGCATTTCCCATATAATATCAATATCGAAAAGTTTTGCGATCACAATACATCTTATACTGGGAGTATGGAATATTTATATTTTTTGTAATAGTTTTAGTAGCATCTTTTTACAAATAAAACTCTTTCATTTCTAATGATTTATTAAT
This sequence comes from Limonius californicus, assembly GCA_014611495.1. NCBI lineage: Eukaryota > Metazoa > Arthropoda > Insecta > Coleoptera > Elateridae > Limonius > Limonius californicus. Next base: position 82,287 of record JABXWE010000752.1, on the reverse strand, counting down.
CTCCATTACATATGAAGCTCTGTCAGCAGTTATTGTGTACTTACATTTACATAATCATTTGTGCAGAAAAGGAAATTTCACAGGATATGCTTTCCTTTCAAGCGATTAATGGGATTCTAAAGCGACCTTGCAATCAAAAATTAAATATAATTTTTTACATCGACGAACCGTTATATCAGTATTTTTGCACCACTCTTGGAAATTTTTCTTACTAGTTCTAACGATTTTTTGTTAAATTTTTCACCTTTTTTAATCTGGAATTTGTCGTCGAATTTGTCGCATATTAACGTAGCTACGGTAGCAATAGAAACCGCTCATTTCAGCTTATGTTGAGTCACTTTAGCAGCTTCTTAGGGTTTGGACTTTTCAGATGTTGCAAATTGAAGAAGTATTACTAAGTATGTGGTTATAGCTCCAAGTACCTGCACATTAAAAATAATACTTCGATTAATTTTTGGATATTTCTAGACTGCTACTTACAGAAGTAACCAGCGAACGGTCTATGGTTGCCAATCCGCTAGCTGTAAATTCAAACTTTCTATGAAGAATCAGCAAGGAAAAATCTTGCAACTGAAAACAATAAAAGAATGTTTATTATATTGAATGAATTTAACAAAATTTTACCCGCGACTTAAATTTCTCGTCAATATTTCTCTGCAAGAACAGTTTGCAAACCAAATCTTTTGTTTTTTGGGCCTGAAACATCATTTATATTAGGCAAAGTTTCTAATTTTGGTATTAATATAAATCAGCTAATTATAAATAAAGATTCATAAAAGAAATGCATATGCTAACCTCAGTTATACAAGCATAACAAGGCTGAGCAAGAAGTAGTAAGCGAGCTACATGTAGAAGACACCATGACGATAAAACGACGATACACATAGGATCCCTTCTGGTTCCGCTTATTTCCAAAATCAATAAATATGGAGTTTGTATGAGATGCCATAGTATGCTTATGATGGTTATCTGATTCATATTAAATATTGCGTTATTGTGCTACTAAATGAATGCAGTAACTTACAGCGTTACTAAGTCCGTACAGTTGATTCAAGGCGGTGACTGCGTCACATAATTTTCCGTATACCGTCATTAATTGAAAAAGTTCTTCAGTGTCTGTTGGGTTACCTACTGGTACAAAAGAAATTAATATATTTTAGTTACGGACAGATATTTAAGAAAATGTTTACAGAAATATGTGAAACTCGAGGTTGTTTACAAATCTAAGTTTGAAATCACACGCCTCTTGTGGGATATACAGGGTTGCGCAGAAGTACGGAACAATGCAAATGTATCTCCTACGAAAACCGCGATTTCAACAAAATTTTCTACATGAAGGTTCCTATACAGGGTGAATAAAAAGTAGGGAACATTGATGCTACAAATTTAAATAATAACTTTACGAAAAAAAGTTTCTAACAGAAGTTTCCTATCAAGTTATTTGCCACAATTTGCCCTTTCTCATTTTTCGTTCGATTGTATATGTTTTAGCTACGACGTCATCGACATTTATTTTAATGGCAGTCTATACTTTTTATGGCATGACCAGTTAATGCTTTTTATTCTGTATACAGCCATGTAAAAATATCATACATTTGCATAATAAAAATTTTAAGAACAATCACGATAAACATTTATTTTTGTCACTGGCAACATTCTTCATCAGGTACACTCATTGCAAGATAAACAAAAGACAATAGTAGGCAATTGTTGGAAATGATTAAAATTGAACAAATGCAAATCTGTAATGTCAATTTGGTGACAGCATTAATAAGCGATTAAAATTTAGTCTGTGTCCTGTGTTAAATACTAATTTCTAATCATGGTACGTTTAACAGAAACTGAACATATCGAAATTTTGATGATGATCGGGAACGGTGATAAAAAGAGAACTCACGACGATGCGTGTGCTTTATTTAATGCTGTGCATCCAAATCGTGAACCTGTTACGCGGTCCACTGTAACCAAAACTAATAGAAAATTTAGAGAAACGGGCCACGTCAAACGATTTGGATAAAATTGGCCGTCCAAAAATAGCAACAGACGATAAAATGTTGGACATTGTGCTAACAGTTTCCGAAAATCCTCATACTTCAACTCGACAATTAGCCCTGGATTTTAATGTTAGTCAAGGAACTGTACTGAATATTTTACATACAGAAAAATTTCCTCTTTATAAGGTTAAACTTGTTCAAGAATTATTAGAAGATGATTTTGATAGGAAAATTCAGTTTTGTGAAGAAATGATGGATAGGTGCCATAACGATCCACAGTTTGTGAATACTATTATCTTCTCCGATGAAGCCACATTTTCTTTAAATGGAGCTGTAAATCGGCCGAATTCCCGTTATTGGTCGCGACATAACCCACATTGAATGGAAGAATTACACACACAGTATCCACAGAAAGTAAACGTGTGGGCGGGAATTATAGGAGACAGAATTCTTGGTCCTTGTTTCTTTGATGGTACATTAAATGTTGATTGGATTTTTTGAGGTTTGAACTTGTTCCCGCGTTAGCTGTTTTATTTCCAAATACAGAAAATCCGGACACGCGAACGATAGAATTTGGTTGCAACAAGATGGTGCTCCACCTCATTATGGCATTCATGTTCGTCAATATTTAGATGGAATTTTTACAAATAGGTGGATAGGAAGAAGAGGACATATTGAGTGGCCAGCGCGATCTCCGAATCTAAACTCGCTTGACTACTTTTTATAGGGCCATCTCAAAAGTACAGTGTATACAAACAGACCAGACAATTTGGAAAATCTAAAAATTCGTATCCGCGAGCATATACGAGCAATATCACCTGCTACAGTTCAAAATGCAGTTCGAGGATCTTCTGATCGTATTGCCCACTGTCAGACACCGAATGGTGAACAGTTTAAACATTTGCTTTCGTAAATTGATGTTAAATATGACTTGAAACTATTTTACTAATTTTTAGACCTGCTATTGTCTTTTGTTTATCTTGCAATAAATGAACCTGATGAAAAACGTTGCCAGTGACAAAAATGAATGTTTATGTGATTGTTCTTGAAATTTTTATTATGCAAATGTATGATATTTTTACATGGCTGTATAGTTAATAAAAAGCACTAACTGGTCACGACATAAAAAGTACGTATAGGCTGCGATTTAAAAAATAATGTCGATGACGTCATAGCTAACATATGACAATCGAAAAAAAAATGAAAAACGCCAAATTGTGGCTAATAACTTGATAGGAAACTTTTGTTAGGAACTTTTTTTCGTAAAGTTTTTATTTAAGGCTGTAGCATCGATGCTCCTTATTTTTTATTCATCCTATATGTGGCGGATATAATGAAGGTATCGGTGGTTTAAAACCACTTTTGTTCTAGACGCAAATGATATCAACTTTTTTATTTTACATATAATACCGGGTATAGCTTTCGATATCGATAGTATTCTTTTTGGCGAGTTCCGTGATATAAGGTTTGATGTCCTAATTTTTAATAATTCTAAAGATATTTAACATAACACTCAAAATATTCCTTCTTAATTTGTTAAGACAATAAATCAACGAATATCAAACAAATAAAAATCACAAAAAAATGACATTATTCCACACATATAACGTCATTTGAGAAGATGCTCAAAATGACCACCATTTACTTCTTGTCAGTAACAAAGTTACATAACTTCCAGTTACATTAACTAGGTACTCTGCAGGAATTCTTATTTTACCAAGAATTATGAGTCTCAATTCTTCCAAATTATTTAGTCGTTCAGCACAAACTCTATCCACCTATTTGCAATCATTTAGTTTAAAAACCGCCAAACATTTAGAGCGTAATGGGGAGGTGCTCCGTCCTGGAACCAAGTATTATTAGGTACTTCGCCTTCTTCAAGAACAGGGACAATTTGATTTTATTAAAGTTCTAAATACTCCTGGCTCGTTAATCGAACAACAACACAACACAAATCAAGAAATATTTGAAAAGCTGCCGAAACCTTTTAAGCTCCTCTCATTCTTTTGTTTTGCTGAGCTGCTATAGATAACTACAGAGAGATCAAAAAAGAACTTGATTACAGCAAGCCATGATTTTTTTTGTTCGTATTCATGACAGTTAATAGGATATTTTTGATCTACGACCTACGAAAAAAAAGTCATGGCTTGCTGTAATCAAGTTCTTTTTTGATCTCTCTGTATTTCGAAACATTATTGTTCACTATCTTTCTCTCCATGGCGCTACAGTCCTACTGGACCCAGGCCTCCCCCATCTTCCTCCTCTACTCGCCTCTACTAATGACTACCCTGTCCCAGTTTTTCACTCGCAGGAGCTCGGCAGCATCTTTCGCGATGTTCTCTGCCCATTGACGTCGAGGCTTTCCTCTGGCCTTCGTTTCTTTGAAATGTGCCTTATATATCTTTTTGGCGTCCTTCCATTTGGAATTTTAATCATATGCCCAGACCACTTCAGTCTTAGTAATTTGATGAATGTCACCACGTCGGGGGATTTATGAAGTTCTCTTAGTTCGTGGTTGTATTTTGTTGTCCATCCTTCTTCTTCTTGTATCGGGACAAAGATTTTTCGGAGTATTTTTCTCTCAAATCTTAGGAGCCTTTATTCAGTTCTCATCGTCAGTGTCCAGGTTTGGCTTCAATATGTCACAACAGGTCCAATTATAGTTTGATAAATCTTTATCTTTGTGTTTCGATTAACTATTGTTGATTTAAACGGATTTTGGAGTGAGTCGTGTGTTGTTGTCAGCTATTATTCGCCGTTGCATTTCTTGTGTTATTCTTATATCGTTATTATATCGTTGTTCTCGTTTAGTTGGCATCCCTGGTAATTGAACTGTTGAACTACTTCAAAGTTTCGATCTTCAATGGTTAGTCTTCTGATCGGTTTTATGGATAAACATTTTGTTGTTTCTTCGTTTACTTCTAGGCCGACTTTTTGTGCCTTGGTCTCTAGTTTGTTGTACGTGTCTGTTAGGTCTGGTATAGATTTTGCGATGAGGTTCAGGTCGTCTGCGTATCCCACGATTTGTTGGAACTTATTTACTATGGTATCATTCGTTTGTATTTTTGTTCCTTCAATTGCTTTTTCTAGCAGCATGTTGAATAGTATGGGTGCCAGACTATCTCCTTGTCTCAGACCTTTGTTCGTATTGAAGATCTCTGTTTGTTTTGTATCTTTACTTGGGAGTTTGCATTGTTCATTGTTATTATGGTTAGGTAATGAATTTTTGTAGTGCTCCATATTTTTCCATTGCGGCATACAGCGTCTCCCTGTCTACGCTGTTATAAGCTTGTTTAAAGTCCACAAAGAGTTGACCAATCGGCGTGTTATAGTCCCACCCCTTTTCAGTTATTTGCCTCACTATCAACAGTTGGTCTATGCTGACCTGCCCTTCTTGAATCCGGCATGGTACTCCCCTATTATATCCTCAGCGTAGTCCAGTATGCGTTTCCGTAGTATGTGTATCTTATAAGCCACGCACAACAGGGATATCTATAATTTTGATAGTTGAGTCGATCTCCCTTTTTGTAAATTGGGCGAGTTATAGCTGTGTTCCATTCTCGGGGATTTTCATCTGTGTTCCATGTCACTTCTATTAGTCGGTGTAGATGTTCTGTTATTTTCTCCCCTCCATACTTAATTAATTCAGCCGCTAGGTTAACTATTCCTGGCACTTTATTGTTTTTCACGTCGTTAGTACTATCCTTGTCTCTTTAAGTATTTTATAGAATTTTCTACTTTTTCGAACTTGGTTGGACTGATCTAGTTCACTCAGCTGTGCATTTAGTGCTTCTCTCTTCTTTTTTTCTGCATATTTTCTTCGCATCTTTTATTACGGATTGGTATTTTCCGCTTTAGTTCTTATAGTTCATTGTAGTAAGGCTTTCTTCGCGTTGTTTCGTTTCTTAATCGCTTCTTCGCATTCATGATCCCACCATGTATCTTTACTACTTCTTTGTGCGGTTCCTAGAACTTTTTGGTCCACATTTGTTTTACTCCTCCTTGCTTGTTTACCCCATCGTCACCCTCCCTCATTTTATCTACCAGCTTCTGCTCGTATACTGCTTGTGTTTCTGCTATTCTAAGTTTATGAATGTTGTATTTGGGTATTTTGTTTCCGGGGTTTGCTCTAGCTTTGTTGAATTTTTCCCCTTAGTTTTGTGCTTATCATAAAATGATCCGACTCGAATATTGCCCCTCTCATTGTTCTTATATCGATTATACAGGAGTAGTGTCTCGCAGTTATTAGCACGTGGTCTTTTAGATTAACTGTGTTCCCGTCTGGTGATGTCCACGTGCCTTTATGTATTCGCTTATGGGCGAACTTTTTACTACTAGGTTTTGGGCTGCTGTGAATTCTATTGCTCTTTGTTCACTATCTCTATACATATTAAAAATAAAGGCATCAAACCTTTAAACCTCCAATACCTTCATTGTATCCGCCATATACCGGAAGTTTCATATAGAAAATTTTGTTGAAATCGCGGTTACTGTAAGAGAGATATTTGCATATTCCGTACTTTTGATCAAAACTGTATATGCGGGAGTAAAATTCCATATATACTTGCGACAATTTTTTTCTATTTTCATCCATACAGAACTTTACGAAGTTTGGTAATTTAATTCCCGGACTGGCATAATGAAGAGAATCAAATATTTGATATTTATTTAAAATAATCTCCATTTACTTGAATAAGCATTTTGTCAACATTTTCTAGGTTTTTGAAGACAGTCGGCAAAAGGCGCCAAAAGAAGCTGCTTTTAATTAAGGGGTGCTATTTTTAATATCTTTTAGGCCTTGAAATCGTTTTCATTGATAACAGTTTACTAAATTTACACATTTCTCCTTCCCGAATCTTCATCCAAAATTTGTGGAATCGTCTTCTTATTGATATTCAACTCATCTGCTCTTATTCCCAGTTTAATTTGGAGATTTTTTACCATAATTTTATAAACGCTTGCTACCGAATATGCAGTTCGAAAGATCAACGGACGCCCCGTTCCACGGCCATCTAGAATATCCTCTATTCCAGTGGTATTCAAACGGGGGTACGTGTACCCCGGGGGTAGGCCAAGACATATTAGGGGGTACATAAAATTTTATACATATTTCATGTATGATCAGAGCTACAGGGAACCTTTTTTTCCAGAGCGAACTGTTTTCTATTTCTAGCGTTCCTTACTGAGTAATAAAATAATAGTTGCCCATGATATAGACTCTACTAACTTGCGATTGTTTTACAACCACTGGACAAAGAAATTTTCACAATATTTTTAAATTTTAAAATGATTTTATTGTCTGACCTATTCTACTCTGCACTGCACCAACAACTTTGAGAGTACAAAGTTTTGTGGAAAAGTTTCTCTAGGGGTACGGAGGAAGAAGGTTGAGTATCAGTACTCTATTCTATTCAAGCATGCTATTACGACCTAAAATATTATCACTGTAGACAGTTGTCAGCATTTCATAATTTCTTTAATTTACAACAAACATTAATATTTACTCTGTGTATACACGATGTACGCGCTAGCATCCTGCGCAGTAACTAATAGACGTTCTATCTCCGTTTGACTACGTTGTATTGATAAAACTGTAAACTGCTAGAATTTGCTTTACTTTTGGTTTAATTTCATGCGTGTCCAGTGCTGTAGCGTCAATTCCTGAATTAAATTACCAAACCTATGTACTTGACGTGTATTGACTTATCACCAATACATAATGCAACGGTTTTCTGTCACAGTCAATGACTACTCGATCAAACCGCCTGTGAGTGAAAGAAGGTTATATGCAGTAGTCGAAGACGTTGTGCTCGCCACATCGCCCCGCGCCGTTAAGTGTGAAACAGGCATGCGGAGGATGTGGTGGATAGAGAACCTACCATCCGCACGTCTCTTCAAGCAATGTAAGTGCCATATGTTAACATTTCACTGTTATTGTTTGTGATGTTCGTCTGATTTTCTTTCATTCAGATTCAAGGAATTGTTAAATTCACTTCTTTATTTTAATTCCTAAACAAAGCACCTTAGGTTACCTTTAGTTATTATTAGTTATTTTCCTTCTTTTGAAAGTGCTTCTAATTGTGCAAAATAATAGTTTGGTTTTCATGAAATAAAGCAACCTTCAGTTGCTAGTTGATTAATAATAAATTACGGTTCTTGTTTTGTGAACTCAACTGATATTGGCCACGCCGTTCATTTTTATATTACCGTAAGTATCGTGACCAGTAGCGGCAAGCCATCAAATTCGGACGTCATGAAGCCCTTTGTTCATATCTAATCTGTAACAGGACCGACTCTGGTTCTGTTTTGAACGTTTCCTTTTTCTCTGCTTGTAATTATACTAATTATTTCGTATCTTGTTTAATATATTTATATCATTATTCAAAATTCTGGACAGGCTGCTGGTCCTTGGCTCTTTCACGAGAATCTTCATTTATCTGTGACTTGAAAGGGTGTTGCTCACTTACTTTCACTCATAATAATCAAGATTTTATTATTGCAAGCGTTTTCCGTGGACTTCCATTCTCCCTGAGCCAGCTGAAGAGCCTTTTTCTATCGGTTTTTTGCGGTCTGACGAGAACGATCGTTTCGACCGTAACAATGTTATTAGGTGAAGGTATCAGATGGATGTGAAAAACTGAATAATATTTATTTTTAGTTCTGCGTTACACATGGGGGCCCATATATCCAAATTCCGGGGGGTGCAAATGCGAAATTAAAAAATCCCAAGATTTGCAAATCCTTAAGGACTCTTTCTAGCAGTAAACTAATTCCTAATTTTTTTATTAATCTGATTTCTGCCGGATTAATACGTTGTTTGTCTAAGATGTTTTAAAATCGAGAAGTTGGGTATCTGTTGTGTAGTAGACGATTTACTTTTTACAATGGGGGTGCAGATTCATCCCCTTGCATTGCCTTATGGGCGCCCATGGTGTTAAACAAGCATTTTTAACTAGTGATATTAGCAGCTTGTTATTATACAGTACTTAAAATTGTATTATGATATCTAAGTTTGCATTTGTATTCCGTGAATTACATAGTGGGATATACGAGGGTTGTGCGTAAAATAAGGTCGCCAATTTTTTTTCACAGAGAAAAACACGCTTGTTTGCAATTAGTTATACATTGTTGGAAAGCCTGGACTTTCTACTATTTTTCTACATAATCTTTGTTGCGATCGATGCATTTTTGCATGCGGTGTTGCATTTTTCGTATACCAGTGTCATAGATCTCTCCCGCGGCGGTGCGCAGGTAGCGTACGACATCTTCTTTTAACTCCTCGTTGGTCCTGAAATTCATCCCACCCAGGTATGACTTCAACGCAGGAAAGAGATGATAATCACTTGGCGCTAGGTTCGGGCTGTGGGGGGATGTGCGACATTATCCCATCCAAATTATCTGATGAGGGAGGTTGTTGCACGGGCGGCGTGGGGCGAGCGTTGTCCTGATGAAAACGCACTCCCTTCGTCAGCATGCCCCTTCTTTCTCTCGCACAACAATATCCCCTTCCTATACCAAAACAGAGTCGTCACACACTTTGTTGGTAGACAATGTTTGTTTGAACTTTCGCGGCTTCGGCGATCCTGAATGCCGCCACTGACGGGACTGTTCCTTTGTCTCTGGTGTCGTGTAATGTACCCAGGTTTCGTCGCCAGTGACAATTAAATCCAAGAAGTCCTCGCCCCCTTCTGAGTAGCAATCAAAAAATTCGCGGGCCGCTTCAACCCGTTGCCGTTGGTGATCATCGGTGAGCATTCTGGGAACCCACCTTGCACACATCTTGTGATAATGCATATGTTCGACCAAAATCTTGTCAATAGTAGTCTTACTGACATCAGGGATCAATTTGCACAGCTCCCGAATCGCCACCCGTCGATTTTCAAGCATTACCCTCTCTACTTTTGCAATAATTTCGTCCGAAACCGATGGCCGTCCGGCACGCTGTTCATCATGGACGTCTGTACGTCCGTTTTTAAACTCTCTGCACCACGCACATTTTTGATGAACATACACTTCACATAACTGTCGATAAATTTCTATAGGCGTAGTGTTCTTAGCACACAAAAAACGAATCACAGAACGTAACTCACATCTGGCGGAAGCTCCATCGCGGTCGGCTACCAAACCAAGATTAAGCGTCGCAAACAGCTCGGAGTGGTGGGGATTTGTAGGCGGGGAATCAAATTACACACCAGTGTTGCCAGATATTGCGTTAAAGAGTTCATCGCGACTCTAGGGCCTTGAAGACCTTATTTTACGGACAACCCTCGCATTAAAAGAGTTAAACTTTGTAAAATGGAAGGTAATAAACGAATTATGAAATATTCATTTATAGCTAATCATGAGTTTACAAGAAAAATAGTAGTTTTAACCTTTAGACTAAACCTAATTTTGTTAAACATATGTATTGGACTCACTGTTTTGTTTTTCTATAATTATAATATCTCTTGGATTTGTGTTCAACATATTTGTAACATTTTCGCTTCTTCTATGGTCCAAATTAATGTCTGCAATTTTTTCAGATATTGTGTCCACGCTTTTTTTAATAGCTTTCCTCATGTTTGGGGTTTTCAAATTATTGAATCGTAATTTCTCATTCAGGGGTTTAAGTTTATTTAAAATTGCATATCCAAAATACCAAAATTTGTACTGGTTCATTAACACAACGTAGTATGTAATATAGAATGGCATGTAGCATTCAATGATGAACCATTTGGAGATATTTTTATCAGTAATTCTAAAGTATACAAACAGATCCGCAGTTGTTATGTAAAAAGTAGCAACCAGTATTGCGAATATCATTAATCGAGAAGGATTTGCCCTAGATTTTATGGTAGGTGTAGGATGTATAAGCTCAACCTGAAAATAAAAATTGAAATTTCTTAGACTAATGTTACCATTAAAACCAGAAATGCATTAAACTCTATTTTAACTAGATAAGGGCATAATTTACTTAAGGAATTGACAAAAGTAAGTAACAATGACTCTTAGAATTAGAGTAACACATTTTTATTTTCTATACGTATTTAAGTTCCAACTAAGACTTTAAACTGAGGCGGCTAGCAGTCACCGCGTTAGACATGTATGCTGATTGTCTGGGGTTCAATTTCCAGTACCGGAAAAACGGATTTTTAATGATCGTTCTCCCTCACAAAGTAATGGAACACTAGCGAGGTATTATGCCTAATAGGTCTCATGTAGATTATGTGTTTATACTTCCCGTAGTTCGGAGCCTACGTTAAGCTGTATGTCCTCTTTGTTTGTGGTTCTTTAAAACGCGCAACGCAGACATAGGAGAGAAGATAGTTACGTCTCGTAAGAAACAAAGCACTTGAAGAAGAAGAAAATACTTTTATCTATAAGTTAATTTAGTATTTCTTCCAACATTTTCGTTATCCTAAATTCTGTGATTCTAGAGACCAGTACATTAAGCTTATGTATAGATTCGTGCAGTTTCCTATGCAAATAAAAAAATAGCTCTACAATACAAGGTGTTTAAAAAAGAACGGATGATTTACCCAGGTATAGAACTCATCAAACCAAACAAAAAAGTCTTAATCAACATTTTTCAGCAAGGAGTTGCAGAGTTATATGCGATTTCATTTTTTAATCAATAAACTGCAATAGTAGGATTTTTATTCGCTGTGAACAACAAAATTCAAATTATTATTAGTTCTTTACTGCACACAACTGTATCCGTACCATATCCAGCGAGAACAAGCCCTTACTGTGTTTTGTAGATTCATACTGAGAAAAGTTGCAGAAAATCCAAATTGTGGCTGCCAGTATTTCATTAACGGCTGCTTTCAGGAACAACGGTATCATTAATCTACATAATAATCATGTTCGTGCAGAAGAAAATCCTCACGCTGTTGTTGAGTGAAGCCATCAGCATCGATTTTCCTTAAATGTTTGCCTGGGTATTTTGGAATCGTTTGAATAGTGAACTGTATCTGGACTTTTAGAACAACGCTTTACCGCCATTGTTGGAAGACGTGCCCCTGAATGATAGAGCCCATCCAGTTTTAAACGGCGACAGCTGGCCTATTCTGTATTATAATTAGGTGTTGCTTCCAGTTATCTCAACAAATCGCTATAATACATCCGTTTTGCAAGGTGCACGTTCGTATGTATTCGTGCGTATCGGGTCACTATTGTTTCCAGTGTAAATAAGTAAATTAGCTTAAATTTCTGCAAAGTTTTGGCATTCACGTGCATTCTATTTCTGATATTATTGAGTCAGGAACATCTTCTTCGATATATATTTCCTTCAAATTTCTATTCTACAAAGCTGCTAAACGTCGTATTTGTTGTGTGATGTTGGTTTTCCAGGTATGTCTTTTCTTTCCTGTAATTATTGACGGTTCATGTTCTTTGTGCATTCGTCTCAGAACCAATTTGTCTGTAATCTTGTAGCAAGTTGATGGTTGAGGTTGATATGCAATTGCTACATTCTTATAAATGTTCTTGCTCTCAACCACGGGTCTAGATCTTCAATCATGCAGCATCGGAGATATTTCAATTTTTAGTACCTATGTTTGTTGGTTATATAGGGTCAGATTTTCTTGTGCTATGGGTGTTTTGTTGAATATTACCGTTGGTTTGTAGTGTTTTCCGCAATTGCTTTATTTTTTGAGGGGCGTAATCGGTACCGTCGTCGGTTAGCAGAAACAAGTGGTCGCTCTGAATTCTGCCCTTGATGCCCTAGAGTTTGCGCATTACTTCAGGGTTCGGGCTGCCTTCCTCTTTCTTTATTTTTTATTTTTACATATGTTATGCCTACTACTATTTATATTCTATTACATATATTTTATCTTGATTAACTATTATTTATGGCCTTTGTATGCGTTTCGCTTCTCTTTCGCCCTCTTCTTTTCTTCTCATTATCTCCCTCCAGGAACTTAATATTACATTCCATTTCCGCTCCCCTCTTAGTAATATTTCAATGCAGTTTATATCCGCTAAATCTGTTTTCGTTTTTTTTTCTTTCGGCTACAAATCTCGGGCAGAAGAAGATGGTGTGTTCCGCTGTGTCGATTCCTGGATAATAGCTGCACCTTTCTTTTTCCGCCTTTCCTATGTGTTTGAGGTAGCTGCGAAAGCAACCTTGTCCCGTCAGCACCTGTGCCACATGATAGCCTATTGCTCCATGTTTCCTTTTCCTCCATTTTCCTATGTCCCTGATTAGTGTTTTAGCCCATGCTCATTTGTCCGTGGTATTTTCCCATCTCCTTTGCCACTCTGCCTTTATTTCTTCTTTTATTTCTGTTTTCGTTTGTGTATTTTCTCTGTCGTACACTTTACTCGCTCTTTGATGTGGAGGTTTATCGGCGGTACCCCGGCTGTCACTTGTAGCGCTACGCCGAAGACAGTGCGGTAAGCTCCGCAGATACGTATCAGGTTTCTCCTTTGGACCCTTTCCAGCATTTCATTGTATTTTCTTCTGTTTGCCGCCCTTTTCCATATCGAAGCCGCATATAACACAATCGAGGACACCACCGATGCGAGTATTCTTTTCCTACTGGCGCGGGGTCCCCCCACCCTTATCCATGATATCTGGTTAGCCATTTTTTCTGCCTTCGCTGCTGTCCTTTTTACATGCTCCGACATCGTCATGTTGTGATCAAATAGTACCCTCAACTATTTCAAGCTTTTTGTATTTGTTATTATTACCCCCTTCACTTCTATTGTTATCTGTTCGATTTTTCTTCTAGCCGCTATTAGCATAGTCTCAGTTTTGTGTGGGAACAAGGACAGTTTATTTCTTCTCGGCCATGTGCCTATCTGTCTGGTTGCATAATTTGTCTTTCCTTTTCATTCTTCTTTAACTCTTCCTCGTATGACTAAGGCTATATCATTCGCGTAGCCAATGGTTGTTGTCCCTTCCAGTTCTGGTATATTTAAGATACCGTTATAGTATATGCTCCACAGGAGTGGACCCAGGACCAACCCCTGTAGAACTCCTCGCGTCATTTTCAACTTTCGATCTTTTGGCACATTTAGTCATGTTCCTTCGAAGTAGCTTGCTATTATCTTTATTATGTATCTTGAAATTTTTCTTTTCAGCATCTCTTCAATTATCCCTCTCCACTTATCTGTGTCGAATGTATTTTTGACATCAATTGTCACCATAAGTGCTACAAACCTTCTGCTGTAGTTACTCATATTTATATCGTCCACTGTATGCTGCATCAATTTCATGGCGTCGATCGTACTTCTTCCTTTACGAAACCGAATTGTCGTTCCGATAGGCTCGCCTTTTCCTTTAACTTTTCTTTTATTCTTCGACTAATCAGTTGTTCATACACATTTGCCATCACATTCAGCATGCATAGAGGCCTGTTGTTGTGTTTTCATCTGCCTTTTTTGTTTTTCTAACATCAGCAAGTTAGCCACCTTCCATATTTTTGGGAAATTTCGGGTTTGTACCAGCCTATTATACTTGCTTCGGGTATCTCAGTACCATTTGTTGTATCACCTCTGCTGGCAATCCATCTGGCCCAGGAGCTTTCTTAGGTTTTAATTTTATTACGGCCTGTATTAATTCCTCCTCTGTAAATGGAGCCTCTTCCAAATTGTCTTCCTGTTGTCCTATGATTTCTTTCCATTTGTGTTGTTAGTTGTCATCGGGAAATAATATTTTTGCTTCCTCCATCTTTTCTTCCTCCTCCATTTCTATTCTAGGAGTTCTTCTGAATTGTTCTTTATATTCCTCGTATATCTTTATTTTTTCTCTTTTACTCTTCCTATTTATTCTTGTGACCGCTCTTTTTGTAGTACAACAGCTTCTTCTTTTTCCTTAATTTCCTCACTCCACCAATATACTGGCGTTCTGTTTTTAGTATTCTTTCTTTGTGGGAATACTTCTTCGCATATCCCATCTAGCTTATTTGTACGGAATTCTGGTGTAAATGGTATTTTGTTGTTATGTCTTTATTAATGCAAACTTTAAATGGTGGTTCGATTTTAAATTTTGTCCGTTCTGACCCAAAGTTTCCAAATTAATTAAATTTGGTACGATCTTTCTAGCAATATAAGCCAAACAACACCCACAATATCTTTCAGATCAAGAGCAGAGAATAGGAAGATGATTGCGAATTTTCACTGGTTGTATATACTGTTAAATCTGGCTTTGTTAAAAAGTTTTATATTAAAACTCGCATGCGTGTAGAAAATAAAAATATTTCGACTGTTCACTAAGTAAGTAGAAGGATTTGCCAATTTTTTTTCTATCAAGCAGAAAACAACAAGAAAATAGACTCTAAAACATTTCTTGTTTTAATGGCAACATATAAATACCTCATGGAGATGTTTCAGGTATAAAAAAGTCTTAGAAGGGCCGTATGCGTCAATAAATATTCCGCAGAGCACTCCTAATTCCAAAACTGTTATGTCGCAAACCATTACATATATGTCAGTACTTGAATTAATTTTTACGGAATTTCCTTTTCCACTTGCAATATCCTTTATTAATCCCCGATACGTCAAAATTGCTGTAAATCCCTAAATTACATTTTATTTTAACTGGTTTTCTCACTTACGTAAAATTATTCCTAACGCATAGCTGTACCAAACATACAAAGGGGACCATTTCATAATTAGTTCTGATCCTTTCTTCTTTGTAGTTACCGGGAAAAGTCCCAAAAGACGGTTAATGAACATGATTGGCTTACTTAAGTGATACCTTCGCTCTGAAATTGGACAAGTTTCTTTCCATAACATCTTTAAGTTGGTTTACAACACCCAGTAAGCTCCACTTTAGGTGCTTGTTTACGCATACATCGTTGTTATTCAACTGTGGTTTAATAACACCCGCGTAAGAGCTACGCATTCTGTAATTTTAACGCGTTAATAATAGATGCTGTTGTTGGATTGTACGATAAAAATTGATTACTTCACTAAGTCACAAACATATTGAACTATTTTATATTATTGATTATTTGTCATTCACATAGCATTATACCATTATACAGGAAGATGTAATTACATAAACCTGGTGTTTTTATTTACATTTAAAGTTATTCTTAGTTTTACGTTTGTTTATAGTGTGAATCAATATTTTGGCAACAATTGCTTTCAGTTTTTGAAACATTAAAACTTATTTTACATTATTGCTACGTAATTGTGTAAAATGGCAGCGCACCAGTTCTTGTTTAATTCAAACTAAAAAAAAATTTTAAAACTCAAAAGTCTTTCTTATTTCTAAATTTTATCAAAGTAGAATTTACGCGTTTCAAAATACATAGCTTTTTTCAGTGAAAATATATGCTCTTACATTCGGTTTGAACATTAAATGAATTTTGTTGTCAAAGCGTTTACGTTGATTAACTTTTAATACAAAAGACCTTGGGGAACACCGAAACACAGGCACACCCTAGAAACGTTGAACAGATGACATCAAAGGGATGTTGTGCTATAGAATAGTAGAAAGAAGCCTATACTCAAAAATGGGTAGAAGATTACTTATAAAGAAGGAATGAAGAATCGAAATGAAATTTTTGTGTTAATTTAAACGTTGCATTATACTGGATATGTTATCCAATGCATTTATAAGAGAAGGCTTATACGTTTTCTTAGTATTATAGCACAAACTAAAACATCTTGTAACGCATAGGAAACGCAAAAAAAATACTAATTAGAAGCAATCAGACAACTAAAATCCACTTTACAAGGTCCAGGCATCAAGGACAGGGTTCGACCATCTACAATCAAAGAAGGGAGGGTAGATAAGCCTAGGCGCCACCTGTTTTAAATTATCATTCGTCTTTGGAGATACGATGTAAAACAGGTACCTTCCTGGAGTTTACCTCGCTTCGGCAATTGCTCAATTTGATACAAGCAATAGAGTACAATACAACAATACACAATAAAACACGACAACATCAAGTTACCAAACTTTAATTTCCGCCCAATAATATTATCACACCGAACACAACCCTGCATGAATTAACGCAAATATACAGGGTGTTTATTAAACACACGACAAAAATTCAAGGGGTTATTCCCTGGACTATTCTAAGAACATTTTGTCCTTTCATGATTTTTGAAAAGCCGCTTTGTTTCGAAGGTACAGGGCGAAAAAAATTTTCGACAATAACAACATTTTATTACCAAAAATTACATGTAAAGTTTCTTAATCTACAAGAATTGTTGAAAATGACTACCTCCAGCTACGATGCAAGAATCCAATCTTCTCCTCATTAACTGCCGAACTCTTTCAAAAACACCAGGGTCGTTTCTTATTAAGTTACACCCAGCAATTATCCGATTTCTTAAATCTATCTATCCACATTTTCCACTGGAGTAGAATAAACTAATGACTTTAGATGGCCCCATAGGAAATAATCCAGGGGGTTTAAGTCCGGGGATCGAACAGGAGATAAGTGAGGTCCGCTTCGACCAATCCAGGGATCTCCGTATGTTACTGTTAAAAACTCACGAGCAGCAACACTAAAATGCGCTGGTGCACCATCGTGCATAAACCACATTGCATTTCTTGTTGCCAATGGTACATCCTCCAGAAACTCAGGTAAAATCTGTTCCAAAAAGTTGCGATACACCTCGCCGGTAAGTCTTCCTGGTAGAAATACCGCTCCAATTAGCCAGTCGCCCACAATTCCAACCCAAACGTTCAACGAGAACTGATGTTGAACACGATCTTCAAGTACCTCATGTGGATTTTCTTCAGCCCACACATGGTTATTGTGAAAATTCCTTATTACATTTCTTGAGAAATTCGCTTCATCGGTAAAAAGAATCAGCGTCAGTAGTTGAGGGATTTGAACCAATGTGTGCAAAAGCCATTGACAGAATGCAATACGTGGAGGAAAATCGACAGGAAGAAGTGTCTGAACGCGTTGTATGTGGTATGGGTACAACAAATAGTCCCTAAGAATTTTCTTCTACTTCTACCTGTCTTACTGTCATTGGCCTTCCTGGTTCTCCACTTCGTTTCCATGTGCCTGTTTCATGAAGACGTTGATGAATACTTTGGAAGGTTTTTCTATCAGGAACATTACGGTGAGGAAATCATTCAATATACAACCGCCTAGCTTGTAATAAATTGGCATCAGCAACTCCATAAATGAAATGCATGTCAGTCATCTCGGCGTTCGTATAGCGATTCCTGATAGAGGACTTCACTAACAAAAGTTTAAGTATTAAAGACAGAGAATACGCGTCAAACAGCCAAACGTCAATCAGTCTCAACAAATTCGACACATACAAAATGATCAATCACGAGACGTATTTAAATGAAATCCACGTTTAAACTGATTTTCTTTTCAATGTCTGCACTTGCCAGCTGTTAGTGGATAAAACAGCCGTTATTAGTAATCGGAATGTTGTTAAAAGATAGCAACGCATTTTTAAAAATTTTTTGTACTCGGTAAGCCCAGTGTAGTACGCCATACTTTTATTTCGGCTGCATTAATAATTTGAAATATATCAAAATTGGTTTTGTCGAAAATTTTTCTCGCCCTGTATCTTTGAAACAGAGCGGCTTTTCAAAAACCATCAAAGGACAAAATATTCTTAGAATAGTCCAGGGAATAACCCCTTGAATTTTTGCAGGATGTTTAATAAACACCCTGTATATTGCTGGTGTTACAACATGCTCTAATTGAGATATCTTAACCTATTGCTTATTCTAATAAAGCTTATTTAAGCTACCATGTATAAGACGAATAGGTTAATCACACATAATTCAAATACGAAGTAAATGTTTGTTTCCGATCCAGGAATTTGGTCCTTTGATTCTGTGTAACTTAACTTCCAGGTTTCAAAACAGGTTGTTTTGTTGCTCTTCATCTTTGGGAAAGCATTGATGATACTTTTCAAACTTAATGCTGTAATTTCACAAATATTAGTAAAAACATGATGGTTTTGCCAGCTATATCCTAATGTTAATTTGTGAATGTAATACTTTTCTTGACAGAAAAATATGTTTGAAATAATGTTCCTATATACGTAAGGAAGGTTTGTGTTAATTTTTATTAACTTTCAATATGCTTATAACAATTTATTTAATTAATTGAAAGGTTAATTGTCAACTTTCTTATGCTTTATTGGAAAAAGGTTGTGTGAGGTATCAATATTTGAGGAAATTTGCA
This sequence comes from Limonius californicus, assembly GCA_014611495.1. Lineage (NCBI taxonomy): Eukaryota > Metazoa > Arthropoda > Insecta > Coleoptera > Elateridae > Limonius > Limonius californicus. Next base: position 63,182 of record JABXWE010000752.1, on the reverse strand, counting down.
AGGAATATTTTGGGGTTTTCCTTTTTTTGTAACTTTAATAATAAGAAAGTTATTGTAGTTTATAGAAATTTGTAATTATTTTAGTTAATTTAGAAAGGCAATTTGATTGGCGGAATGCTTTGGTGTTGACATAACAAATTGAAAGTTTTGTTCCGTATCATAGCAATGGAAAAGATTTTGTGAAAATCTTTTGTTATAAAAACAAGTTAGTTGCATTTTATCTGTTGAGCTGAAAGCATGATATCTTGCAGCTCAAATTATTATATTTTATGTTCGAGTTTGAGTTATTAAGTGAATAAATGTTTGTTCCCCGTTTATCGTCAATATAAAGTGTTGTTTTACCCTCCAAATGTGAAATTTTTAAAATTATCGAGAAAAATACGTATTTTGAGAAGAATTGAAAGTTAGCGTGGGTTGATTGTCTTTTGTTTATAACGGCGTCGCTCGTTAGTGTGATATTTTGATTTGACAAGTAAATATTAAACGTCAAATAATTAAATTTTATTATTCTGCAAGAAATAATGAAATAAATATTTTTACACATCCAGTAAGGATAAAATAAGAAACTTCGTCGAAATAAAAAGTTCAGTAATATAAAACAAGTTCGCCGAAATTAAAAGTGCCATAATAAATAATAAAATAACATATGGATTTAGAACCAAAATAATTAAAAATAAAATTGTGAGATTAGGTGTGTGGATTTCGCTTTTACTTATAGTTGTTACGATGAGCATTTTTCAGTTTCGGATTAGCGCTTTATTTGTACACCACAAATTGAACGCATTTCTGTCTTTGTTAGTTGCTTGCAGATTCATATTTCCGACAAAAACGTATGTCGTAGTGACATCTGCGAACGAAACAACACCAACACTGTACGTGTGGCGTATTCTATCGGCTGAAGCGTTTAGTAGAAAGAAACAGAGATACTTGAGGAATGTCGCGCTGATACAACCAAATGTCACTACTGAAATCTATTTCCAGCAGTATTTAAAATGTTTTGGAGGAATGTACGTCAATATTTTATTTTCGGAAGTTACCTGTAAGAGTTTTTATTTACCATGTTGTTTATAGCTGAAATTTATTTTATACACTTTGGGAACCTTTTTTTGATGGGTAATAGTTCTGTATATATCCCGGTTTGTTTTGGTTTGTGGAAATTGGTATTAAGAGGTTGACGATAAGTTAATAGCATTTTTGTTATACAGCCATTAAAAGGAGTTGAAGTTGCTAGGGCTTAGGGGTTAAAGGGTAGGGGGTTGAAAATTACATCTCTAAATAATAATTTAAAAATAAAAATCGACGTGTCCGAGTATTTTTATGAAATATTTTTCTCAACGATTTTATAGAATTTATCCGTTACTTTTGGGAAGCACTGTATGATCACACAAGAAAGGGAAGATAATTTATCCGCTACAAGTCATAAGGGCCTAAGCCATTGTTGGTCGTAACTGCATTTAAAACAGGATGGTGGTCGTTCAGATTATGTAACACCCGTAAGGATATTTTTAAATAAAATGTTTCTTGATTACTTGAATGGTTGAATAAAACTAGTAGAAGTAGATGGGTCGCATTGTAAAGATTTGCTTAGCTACTGAAATGTCTCTTTGTTTTGTTTCCAATTTAACAGAGATAACAAAACAAACAGATAATCAGTTTTTATAGCGAAGTTGATTTTCAAAATGTAATTATTTAAATTTGTTTTGTTTCTAATAAATGAAAAGTGAATTATTAACGTCTTTTGTAACCACAAAAATAAAAAAACTGGCGATAAACAGAAAATGGTTAAGTAACGCCAAACACGCAGAATTCCAATTCAAATCGTATAGAAACGTTTTTATAGAAATATTCACTACTGCGCCTACAAGAATGGATTTAAAAACACATTGAATCACAAATACCTTTTATAATAGGATTTATTTGCATAAAAAACACATATAATGTAGAATGGCTGTTGCTATGGAGATTAATTATATATAGTGAAAAAAATAATGGAGATAGAGCTACGCTTTCAGCGTAAAGATGTGACGCATTTTCCAATTTCAGCCAATCAGGAAACAGATCACAATTGTAATTACATCCCTAAGTCTAAATTTTACAGATAGCTTTTATATATTTCATATTACAATATATCTGACTCCGAATGCTTGTTTTACAAGAAATTTCATACATTTTAATATCCCACGCGGATATATTAGATGCTTAATAAACTATCAAATATTTACAATTAATAAAATTAAGTTTTTGTTAAACTAAATTAAATGGATTAATAAAAATATTTAAATGTTTTCAAAACACTCTGGATAAATTAAACATTAGAGAATTCCATGCAGTAAAGCCTAAAACATCTGCTGCATTCTTAACAGCATTTATTTTGTTTAAAGGAGTCCTGAAATTGTTTTTGCTTCTAACGGCGACGCCAGGCGCCTCTATGTGTTTTAAATAATAAAATTTATTATTAGAGATTATGAGAATGGTAAAATTGTGAATGTTTCAAGTAAATTATGATGTACATGCACGGGAAATACATATAACGATTATCTTTGGTGTAAGGAAGACACTATTAACTGAAGCAGATGCTGCCCAAAGCGAAAAAGTATAGACTATCCTGAAATCTACTTAGACGGTTTACAGCAGTCATAATAGATCTCGAGTTTGTGAAGATATTAAGTTTCTAAAGAAACAACACAATGTTGTATTGTTTGTTCTTACAGATTTGGTATTTTCGTGAACTTTTTGAATTTGACCATGATTGGCTTGGCCATTCTCTAATAATAATTGCGTCGGTCGGGCATCCAACGTATCTTCGCAAAAATAGTTCAAAATAGGGTTAACGATATATTAAACGTACCATGACTTTGAAATTCTATATTCTTAGACCGTTTTGTTTTCATAACATACTAATATAATACTATTCACACTTTATTGTACCAAATTTTGTACAGGTCATCCTACTGGAATTGCATCAGTACAACTAAATACGTACTAACTGTGCCTACCATCTGAAAAGGAACACTAATTAATACAGAACTATTGTTTGCCATAACAAATATACACGGTTTGACAATTTAATTCCCAGATTGCAGCAATGAAGTTACCTGAAATTAAACCAAAAATAAACCAGCAGCAGTTCACAATTTTACCAATAGTAGACGAAAAATTTTTTTTCGCAAAAATCTAGAGTTGAAACTATGATGATTACCTTTCACTATAAATAAGTGATTCATAGAGGATTTGTGTTTAAAGGACACACAATATTGAATTCTATGATGAAGAGTTGCCGAGAATATTGCAGCATCACTCGAATGCGACCGCAATTTCGAGACAAATCTGTTATTTTTGCGTAGAAATGCACCTGCCCGTTCTGCACTGAGTACGACGTGATTTCTCATGCAACACGGCATTGTTGTAACAGTCGAATTAAAAGCAGTTTCTTCGGGCGCTTTACCAACTGATTTCAAAAACTTTTAGAACATTGTAAGCGTATTCAAGTAATTGGAGATAACTATGAACAGACGCTAATTATTTTTCCTGTTACTGAAATTCTCTTTCCATTTATTGTGCTGATCCGGGAATTTAATTGCCAAACCTCCTATGTCTCCTTACCGCTGTAATTAATAAGCGACTAATTTTTGTCAGACCTGCAGCCGTAAACTCTAGTTTGTATTGAGTAAGTATTGTAAAAAATACTTTTAACTACAAACAAACTCTGTTTAAACATAACCTTCTGTGAAATCCTTAAACAAATATGCTTCTGGTTTGATTAAATGCAGGTTTGGGATATCATTTATGATTTAAAAGTATAGAATTAACTTTATTTACCTGTGATTTGGTATCCTGATTTATGGTATCCGAGTATAGCAACTTGCAGGCCAATTTCTTGGTTGTGGCGGCCTGCAACATTATTTAGGAAATTTATATGATTTATACATACACCAATTTAATGTTCCTATTAGTCTTAGACTAATATGCACATTATTTGTACTCCTTACAAAACTATAAATATTAATCAGTATTTCTACTTTTATTTACAATAATTACTTAAAAAGTAAATGCGTGATAGAAGAAGCTCAGACAAAATTAGAAAGATTAGATAATTTTATGGCATAAATTATAATTTCAGAAAAACAGTAAAGAAAATGTATTTTTTTCTATAGCTAATGTTAAAATGTTGTTATAGCAACTCTTTTGAGTAGATAAAGTATCACTTTAACCGCAAGGGTAGATAAAGTAACACTTTAACAGCAAGGGTAGATAAAATGTTTTGACTTTTTTTATTCAATTAAATTTACAAATTCAAACACATTAATTCGAAGGATTAACAACAAGTGTAATTTTACAATTAACATTATTAGTTTTCTTCTTCTTGTGTTAATTCTTTTCCGTACATTTCGTATTCACTTCGTACACAAAACGCAAAAATACTGAACACTCCACAAAAACCAGAATGTAAAATTTGTTTGACATTTGTTGACAGAGTAATTCATATCCGTAGTAACGGAGCAACACCGTTGCAATTTTTGTGCCAAAAATTACAATTTTCTTTGAAATTTTATTTTTCACCTGAATTTGAAGTCTTGCTATAGAAAAAAATGTTGTATTGCACACGACGATAAACTCGCATTATCTTCTCGAGCGTAATTAGCGTCTCGACTGACGTCTCGACGCTAAAAAACACTCTCAAAGATAAAGTACAATTTTATCGTCTTGTACAATAAATAACTATTATATGAATTTCTTCCATAAAAATGCGTCTTAAAATTATTTTTCCATATAATTTTATAATTTATGGTTTTGTTTTAATACATAAAAATAGACTATTATTCGTAAATCTCAAAAAAGGCTGATTAAATATAATTTTGTGAAATAAAATATTATGACAACATTTTATTTATATGGAAGAAGACAAGTTATTTTTATAAACTAATAATTTATACTGGGGTAAAAGAGGTGAAGCCGATTTATACAAGCTTAAAGCGTAATGGAAATGTTTGATAAGACACGACACCATATAGAAAGAATACTTACATATTTCTTAAATTTTAGACAGTCTTTATTTAGAGTTATATTTCTGTTTCTGTTCAAATATGACAAAGAGACAAGACTCGGGGATTATAGGTCTACTTGAATGAAACTATAATAAGATATAGTTAGTGTTTGTGGCAGTTAGATACCTCATTTTAACTGCAACTTTGTTAATTTATGTACTTAACTGTTAAAAATGAAAAAGAGCTACCTACGTATGGCAGGCTACGCTATACCGGGTGCCCGGATTTCGTAGGGACAACATGGGTATCTTTCTTATTATTAAAGATAGAGATTTGGTTAAATAGACAATGTTGTGCAGGTTTGAATGCTGATTCAAACTTCGTTGACAAAAATGTTAAATACCGAATCGTTTAGAAATTATTTCAAAAAAACTGAAAATCGTGATTTTTTAAAAAGTCGAATATTTCCTTTATTATAAAAGATATGGAGAAAAGTTTTATATAAAAGTTATTTAGTTTAATGAGACAAAGTCAAAAATCATGTCAAAATAAAATTCAAGATGGCGGTTTCCGAGATATCAATATACACTTTCTTATCTTAAATGGACGCCATATTGCTTTTTGCATGGATAAATAGAACTTTTGTTTCTCTTTTCAACGATGTATAACAACCTATGTCTGAATACAAATTTATAAAAAATATTAATTGTTTTAATTCTAAATCAAGTAGGCCCGGATAACAATGGATAATAAAAAACAAAATTTATTTATAACAGCAAACTGTAATACAAACTCAATTACAAAAACAATATTCAACAATGTTAAATTCCTCAAATAATCCACACCAATCATTGAAATTTATTTTTATTGTATACATTTACACCATCTCAAAGATATAGACCTGGAGATGCAGAAAGAAGATTGCACTTTTGCAACTGGTATTTGGGCCAAGTGAACTCAAATCTCAATTTCAAAGATATCATTTTGTGGACAGATGAAACTATGTTTATCAATTGTGGCATGTTTAATAGACATAATAAGCATTACTACTCTCAAACTAACTTATAGCTGACTCTTCCAGATCGAAACCAAGTTACATTCGGTTTCAATGTTTGGTGTGGTATAATAAATAACAGATTAATAGGCCCCATTATTTTTAATGGTAGTTTAACGGGACAAAGGTATCTCTCTTTTTTACAAGAGGAGATGGAAGATTTAATAGAAGAGTTGCCACTAAAAACAACTAGACAGATGTGGTTTCAACAGGATGGGTGTCCTTCGCATAATACTCGTGCCGATATGGACTATTTAAATGAGCGATTTAATGAGAGGGTAGTTGCAACTAATGGAACGGTACGTTGGCCTACAAGATCACCTGATTTGGCTCCTTGTGATACCTTTTTATGGGGCACCGTTAAAAATAAAGTCTATGGTCCTACATACAACAACGTTGAAGAATTGCAGGAAGCAGTACTTGAGGCATTTCACAGTATTAATGGCAATACTATCCATAAAGTAATTAATAGTGTTCAGAAACAGTGCCAACTTTGCATCGCAAACAATGGCGCATTATTTGAATAATTTAACATTGTTGATTATTGTTTTCATGGTTGAGTTTGTAGGTATTACAGTTCACTGTTATAAATAAATTTAGTTTTTTTATTATCCATTGTTATCCCGGCCTACTTGATTTAGAATTAAAACAATTAATATTTTTTATAAATTTGTATTCAGACATAGGTTGAAAATAGAAACAAACATTCTATATAACCATGCAAAAACCAATATGCCGTCCATTTAAGATAAGAAAGTGTATATTGATATCTCGGAAACCACCATCTTGAATTTTATTTTGACATGATTTTTGACTTTGTCTCATTAAATTAAATAACTTTTATATAAAACTTTTCTCCATATTTTTTATAATAATGGAAATATTCGCCTTTTTAAAAAAATCATGATTTTCAGTTTTTTTGAAATAATTTCTAAACGAATCGGAATTTAACATTTTTGTCAACGAAATTTGAATCAGCATCCAAACCTGCACAACATTGTCTATTTAACCAAATCTCTATCTTTAATAATAAGAAAGATACCCATGTTGTCCCTACGAAATCCGGGCACCCGGTATATGAGACCTAACACCCAGATGGCTTGACCCACGGGGAAACTGCAAGAATCATGAAAACTTCCTTAAAGCACTGCGAAAACGAGAAATTTACGCGGGATTATCTCCAAGCAACCGTTATCACCGTAGAAGATTGCGCTGGACCTATAACACTATCAGCTATTTACTTGCCACCTAAACACAACATAAAGAAGTGCAATATACAAACACAGTTCTTTGAAACGTTAGGCATCAGATTTATCGCCGGGGGCGATTACAATGCCAAGCATCCGTGGTGGGGTTCTAGATCGAACGTGCCAACACCAAAAGGCAAGCAACTCTACCTCGCAATGCAAGCTAGCAATTTAACACCGCTGTCGACAGGAGAGCCGACCTATTGGCCTTCAGTCAGGCGAAAGACCCCTGTTCTTGTAGATTTTTGTGTATTAAAATCCATACCTAGTACTCACTTGACCTTCAGTCGTGGTTCGATCTGTCATCTGACCACTCACCTCTAATCGTAACCTTGATTGCAAATGCTATACAAAGAACAAGACCGCCAAAGACTCCACACCAAAAAAACTAATTGGTACGAGTTTAAAAACTTACTAAGTAATATCCAGTATGCTCCGCCACTCAAAACAACAGAAGATATAGATGTAGCAATTGATAAATTAAACCATTTCATTCAGGAGGCAGGTTGGGTAGCGACCCCACCAGAAAAAGAAACAAAATCCCAAAACCACTGCTCTGAAAACGCAAAACAAAAAATAATGGAAAAACTTAAACTGAGAAAGCAATGGCAACAGACAAAGCCACTTGATAAAGCTAAACTCAACAAGGCTGTGAAGGAAGTGAAGAAGATCCTATAAGAGGAAAGAAACATAGCTATAAACAGACACTTACAGGGACTCTCAGCTACGATTGACACCGATTACTCGCACCACTAAGACTAGAAAACGGTAAATGGGCTAGAACAAACGAGAAAAAAGCGCAAGCTTTTGCACAGCACCTAGAGAAAACATTTATACCATTTCCTAGTGAAACACCAAAAGAAAAAGAAGACATCATATACAACTATATTGACTCTCCCCTGTCAATGGAGTTGCCAATAAAAAAGGTCAAAGTAAAGGAGGTCAAATATGTAATTAACAAAAATCTCAATCAAAGAAAGGCGCCAGGCTGGGATCGCATAACTAGTAAAATTCTTAAATAACTACCAGAAAATATCGTCAAAACAATTATTGCGCTATTTAATGCAGCACTAAGACTGGAATACTTCCCAATATCATGGAAGGTAGCAGAAATGATACTGATAGCGAAACCTGGCAAAATCCCCGAAAAAGTGAGTTTCTATCGACCAATTAGTTTGCTGCCGGTGATGTCCAAGGTATTCGAGAAACTCATAATAAAAAGGATAACTCCAGTGCTCAAAAGCAACCAATACCAGAACATCAGGGCGGTTTCAGGGAGCAGCATGGGACGATAGAGCAGGTACACAGAGTAGTGCACCAAATAAATTTGGACCTAGAAGAGAAGTTTGTGTTCAGCGGTGTTTTTGATGTATCTCAGGCTTTCGACAAGGTTTGGCACCGAGGTCTGCTATATAAAATTAAACGACAGTTACCGCACAACATAAACATTTTATTAAAATCCTACTTAAGTGACAGACAGTTCTACGCAAAACAACAAGATGAATACACAGAACTGACCCCAATACAGTCCGGTGTTCCACAGGGTAGCGTTCTTGGGCAGTCTTGTATCTCCTTTATACAGCGGATCTACCAGTATCTCCATCTACAACCATGTCAACATTTGCGGATGACATGACTGTGATGGCGTCGCATAAAGACCCGGGAAGAGCATCAGCTATTCTCCAGGGTCACATAAATAAAATTCAGAGCTTGCTCGAACATGGAGAATAAAAGTCAATGAACAAAAATTAACAGATGTGACGTTCACAACGAAAAGAGACAGCTGTCCGCCAATAACCCTAAATAACCAACAAATACCGCAAGACACAAAAGCAAAATATCTAGGAATCCATCTGGACAGAAGGATGACGTGGAGACAGCATATTGAAGCAAAAAAGAAACAGCTGAACTTGAAACTCAAAACAATGTATTGGCTCATAGGACGACGGTCACCACTCAGTTTGGAAAACAAAGTTCTCTTATATAAAGCCACTCTAAAGCCAATTTGGAATTATAGCATTCAATTGTGGGGCTTCGCGTCTGCCTCCAATATTGAAATCCTGGAGAGATTCCAGGCAAAGACCCTGCGAATTGTGGCCAACGCCCCGTGGTTTGTGACCAACGCTATAATTAGAAGAGACTGGTAGATTTCTACAGTGAAGGAAGAAGCGCGTAAATGTATGCGAAGTACAGTGAAAAACTTGCAGTGCATCCAAATCGACTAGTGCGTAGGTTAGTTAATGGATCAAATGATACGCGTAGACTCAAGAGGTTCAAGCCATCAGACATAGTCAACCGATATTAACTGAAATGTGAAAGTGAATAGAATAAGCCAATAGATAAGATGTTTAAAATTACAGGCACGATTTATTGGAAGACTGCCTACGTGTTATTGATGCATTATATGCATTATATGCATCATTGTATTAATGCGTTATTGTTGTTATCACATTTACTTATTGTCCTAGGACAGATTGTAAATAAAACTGGGAGTTAAAAAAAACTGTAACACTGGGGTATTTATCCTTGTGTTAACTAACATTTCCATTATACTAAATCAACGTCAACGTGTACGAACAAATGGAAGCTATTCGTTTAAAAAAAGTACTATATTCATAAAAGTGTTTGTTCGTATTACGCACACAAATAAGTTTTTCTCAGTTTAGAATATTTCTTAGAATGATACATAAACTATAAATACTACAAAATGCAAGTCAGATCGTAATTAGAATATATTGCTGAAAGTATTTTTTTAAATCTTGATTTTTCAAAACTTATACTTATAAAATTATATGTTTTTATGGAAAAAAGTTTTTACTCAGTAACTGGCCCAAGCGGCGTTTGATTTTTTTAAAGGTTTATATTTTCATGAGGCTTTACCATAAAGACAATGTCAAGTAGATAGTGGATAAACTAACCTCATTTATGCACGAATTACAGGGTTCAACGAGAAGTAGCAGTCGACTGAAGTGAAACAAACTCCACATTACCATCATGGCAATAAATGCTGGATCTTTTCTAGGACCATTTATTTCAGACAGTAAATGATACGGGGTTTCGACAAAGTGCCAAAGCAAATCTAAAATAGTTATCTGGAACAGAAAATTAGTATTTGTTAATGTAGTACAGATACTCTATACAGTAGGTAAATTTAAATAATGATGGTATTCCTTATTTTTGTGTCCTTCTTACTTTATGCTAAAATTATGTTCGGAAAGGAAAGGGATACAGCTGAACTACAGCTTCCTGAGGCCAAACGGGACCGAGTAAACCAAACATACTTTAGTACAAAACTGCTTCCTTAAGAAGTTATGGCGCATTAACAAAAGAAAAGGAAACAATAATTTTTAATTTTGGTTAGATTACACAAAATGGCGGATCAAGCTGAAAATTGGTACACATCTACTCCAAGGGAAGATGAACATTCTTAACATATAAGTATTACTGTATATTGTATGTATTGAGGAGGCTGTCGGCTGATTTTTGAATATTCTAAATGTTAATAAACAGAAACTTTAAGCCTAAATGAAAAACACAATAACGACTACTTAATAAATTTGATAATAACTCGGAAAAATCACAATACACTATTTAATGTTGTCAAACTTTGAAAATATATAGCAAATGCATTAAGTTAGTACACTGAAATGCTTAGGTGTGTTTTCATTGAAAACGGTACATTTTATCGACATGAAACATCTACACTTTTTTAAGTAAAAATATCTTCTGTATCATAAATTTTATCCATAAGAATAAAATGGTTAATAATAAAAAAATATCATAAACTACATACGAAAACATCTGCCGACAGCGCCCTCTACTACATGCATGTTCGGCTTCCCCTGAAGCCTGAAGTGTACCAATTTTCAGCTTTACCCGCTATTTTGGTTCTGAAATATACACAATGTTAGAAATATTTTTTTTTCTTTAACTTCTTAAGGAAGCACTTTCGTACTAAGGTATGTTCGGTTTAATTGGTCACATTTGACCTCAGGAAGCTGTAGTTGAGCTGTGTCCCTTTCCGGACACCCTGTATATGTCCTGTACATATTTGCAACTGAAGTCTGTCGCGCAAAGTCGACGCATGTGAGTGTGGACGTTATCGTACAACACACTGTCGATATAGATACTATGAGTTTTAATGCAGTTGAAATTTCATTCTGCATTGTGATGCCGTATCACGACATTGTAATAATACGCAAATACGTTACGGCGTTTTGTTCTAAAATACGAGGTTTGGCGGTTCGCGGCGCGTTTAGTTCCACAGTTTGTATATTATTCAACAAAACATCATAAAATATTTAGAAAAGTAAATCTAGTCCTGCAACATTGTGGGGTATTATGACCTTGTTGCACTATGCCGTTACGTTGCGAATATCTGTTGCAAATATATACGTAGCTTAACCAGAACATAATTCCAATTCTAGATGTACAGGGTGTCCTATAAGTTGAGATAAAACGCCTCGTACCGTTGTTCAGCAGTGCATACTGAACACAAAACAGCTAAAATATTTATTTTTCGCAGGATTCCTTATTCACACGAGCTTCTTGACGCCTGAAATTCGAATGCTGCGTATTTTAACAACAAAGCTAAACTAATAGATATTATCGATGAAAGTAGTTTTTCATCAATAAACTTAAGATATTAACTACTAAAATGACGTTTGCACAAATTTAAATTACAGATTTTTGACCTAAGATTTTGTTGTAAACACGAGATTTAGATATGGCATCAAGGCAAATCTAAACAAGGTTGATAGTGATTTTACATTTTTAAATTGACAATGCTGTTCCAAATTTTACCTATGTTTCTGTTCTTTTTTATAAATTTCGTTTTACTTGAATTAATGGAATACACATTTGCTGAGTACACTGATATGATTTGGATTCTTGGAAAGGTTGTTGGTAATTGTAATGCAGAGGCGGGCTATACAGGACGCTATCCAAATAGAAGACATCCACACCACACAGTTATTAAACGAACTAATTAATGATTACGAGAAAGAGGAAGTGTTGATCTAAACAGATATGGTGGTGGCCGTCTATTTGTGGTAAGAGAAACCCTATAGTAAAGATGAAAGAAATGTGTTAGATTTAATTGAATGGGAGCCTACGAGAAGTGTATGTGGTATTGCTCGGATTGTCGACGTACCAAAGTTGAAAGTAGACAAACGAAAGTGCAACGCTTATTACCACAGAATTATAATGCACGAGTTATGTACTGTGAATGGCTATTTAATTAACATCAGGAGAATCCGAATTTAATTGGCAACATTTTGTGGATAGATGAGCCGAAATTTAGTCAGGATGGTGTTTGCAATACTCGGAATAATCATGTGTGGGCGGATAAAAACCCTCATGCAACTCATGTTCGAAGTCATCAGTATCGATACGGTGTTAATGTTTGTACAGGTATGCTAAATAATTATTTTATTGATCCTTTAATTTTGTCAAATTGTTGTAATGCTGAAAATGTTCTACATTTTCTAAATGCAGATTTTCAAATACTATTGGAAAACGTTCCCCTCGATAATTAGACAAAATATGTGGTACCAACAAGATGGTGCTCCAGCCCATTAGGGAATCATGGTTCGATATTGGTTTTAAAATCATTTTCCAGGTCGGTAGATTGATCGTGGGGGTGCTATTGCTGGGTCGCCAATCCCACCATATCTAATCGCCTCAGATTTTTATTTATAGGGTTCAACAAAGTTCAATTACAGGGAGATGTGCAGAATGTTACAATGTTAGTGGTGGTCATTTTCAACAGTTCCATTAATTCACAAAATATTTTAAATTCTGATTTGTTTCTGTTCGTGACTTTAATTCTTTCTGTTCATAAGTAATTTGTGTTTAGCCACTGAAAACGAATGATAAGTACTTTATTTAGATATGGATTAGGTCTGTTGGGGATACTAGGTACATATAAAAATGTGCCGGTAACTCTACCTCATGGTGGTGTAGAAAGGAATTGTTTAATAATGATTTGTGTAGCTAAAGGCTGCCACTGCCCTAGATAATAATAATTATGTAATAAATATTTTTTAATAGTTTTCCATAGCATCTGTAAAAATATTTTCCGTAGAGCGTACAACATGCATGTTACACAGTTGCCAAGTTTTCACTTCTTTTCGCGAGTCGGGTGAAGAAACCACCCTGCGAAAAATAGATATTTTAGCTGGTTTATATTTAGAATGCACTGCTGAACAACGCTACGAGGCGTTTTATCGCGAGTTAAGGAAAGCCCTGTATAACTTACCGCATTTGTTACTCCTGTTAACTGATTTAAATAGTTCACAGCATTACATAATTTAATATAAACCGCAGCTAACTTTATAATGCGATTTGTAGGAGGCAGTCGGTTATATATTTTATCTGCAATATAAATTCATTTAAGAAACTACCAGAAACTTTCAATGGAAACCCACATGTAGGACTTGGTAACACCATTCCAATTTTTTTATTTTTAGTCCACTTATCGGAAATGTACACTTCTTGCTTAATTTTGGAACGATTTTCTAACATCTTTAAAACCTTCTCTCGAAAGCTTCTTCCTTTTTTAGGAAGAGCATCCGCTTGTAAATTTTCGTTTAGCTGCTTTAATCTTCTTAAAACTGAATTTCCTAAATGCCAAAATCTGTACTGAATCATTAGGACCACGCAATATGTGCCATACGAAGATAAATAACATTTGAGTATTTCAGTTTTACCGCTGCTTTCCCCAGCAGTTCTGTAGTACATTAATATATCTGCAGCCGCAAATGCAATTACAGCGACTATCAAGGTACAAATGATAAACACAGATAACCTTCTTGCGTATTTTATATCGTTTAAGGGCATTATCGCATCCACCTAAAATTATGTAATACAATATTACGTTCTTACAATTATTTATGTTAAACTGTCTCACCTGACTAAGACACTGTATAAATTTAAAGAAATTAAGAAATCTAAATCCGTCAAAAAAAACTCCAAAAATTAGTACAGACTGCTTCCCCACAGTATCGCAAAATACCACGTACATATCGGTATCTGACTTAATTTTGATCGATTTTTTTCTGTCAGTCAGAATATCAGCCAGCACTCCTCCATAAGTTAGTAAAGCTGTGGAATATTTTGTTGTATTTTATGCAAGGTAGATTAACTCTATTATGAAAAATATGATACGCAACCCAAATCACTAATTTCGAAGTTTTTCGCAATCCGAGATACTATACTATGTTAAACTAATTTTGCGATGTTAGGTACTTTAGGTTTCACCATAAAATTCATGCCTCAATATAAATAAAAGCGTATAACGTTATTTCTACAAGAAACTACGAGGTCGGACAAATATATAACGGGATTGATCAAATACAAAGCATATGAGGTAGCCATAGGTGAAAATACCTCTAACATCCTTCGAAGTAATCTCCCTCGACTTCTACGTACCGTTGACATCGACGATACAAGTCGCGGAAAGCCTGCTTAAACTTGTCGTGAGGAAGTGCGTTTAGTTCGGCGGTAACATTCCGTTGAATGCCTTCCACGTCGTCAAAGCGCCTCCCTTGAGGGTCAATTTCAGCTGAGGAAACAGCATGAAGTCCGCTGGAGACAGATCCGGCGAATAGGGAGGATGTTCTAAGACTGGGACATTTCTTGTCTCCAAAAACGTCTTCACAATTAAGGCAGAATGCACAGGGGCATTGTCGTGTAAAAGGTCCACTTGCCGGAGGCTACCAAATGCGGTCGCACACGTCGAATGCGTTTTAGTAAACGCGTAATGACACCCTTGTAGTACAAGCTAGTGACGGTGACACCCGGAGGCACAAATTCTTTGTGAATGATGCTTTGACTGTGGAAGAAAGTGATCAGCGTGGTCTTCACTTTCGATTTTTGGAGACAGAATTTCTTTGGCCTGGGAGTCGTCTTCGATCACCATTCCATGCTTTGTCTCTTGCTTTCTGGATCGTACTGGAAGCACCAAGACTCGTCACCAGTAACAATTGAATCCAGAAAATTTGGGTTACTGTTGGCTGTTGCAATGAAGTCGCGGGAGGTGTCCACTCGATGCGCTTTTTGCTCAGCGGTCAAATTGTGCGGGACAAATTTGGCAGAGACCTTCCTTTTCTTCAAATCCTTCTCCAAAATGGTTCTAATGGTTTCACGGCTAATACTCAGCTCCTGCTCCATCATTCTCAGTGTCAGTCGCCGATCAGCCGCCACAAGTTGTCGGACTTTTTCGATCGTTACGGGGTTTCTCGTTGTGATCGGACTTCTGTTCATCGTAAAGGTCCTGCCGACCTTCACGAAATCTGTAAAACGCGAGTGCGGGACATGGCCTCATCGCCGTACACAGTTTTAAGCATCTCGAATGTCTCCGTGGCCGTTTTCCCCAATTTGAAACAAAACTTAATGTTCGGCCTCTGCTCCATGTTTGACTTGTGCCACATGTGACAGCTGCACTAACTTGTCCATTCACATGCACAGCCTACCACGCAAGTTCTGACAGGATGCCGTTTTAGCTATGTGTAGACGAAAGTTCCAACTACAATTTGGATACGATTTGGAAACAGTCAGTTTCTTATAGCGTCGGCAGTAGTGCCAATCCCGTTTCATATTTGTCCGACCTCGTATCGGCTTTGAAATATGTGATTCTGGTTGCATACATTAAGCGCATGGGATGAGATTTCATCACAAGATTAAGGTTTATAGAATACGAGGCTTGTTCAACTGAAACCCATCTTTGATCAACTTGAAAACAAATTCAATATATCAAATGACTTTTGTTAATGGTAGTAGTGTTTGTAAGCAACACATTAATAAGTTTCTGGTGTTTGAATTTAATTCTGACTTTTAAAACTTCGATTTTGAAATGCCGTTTGTTGGTGAAAATCCGTCCAAGTTTGATCAACGTGCGGTCCTACAATTGTTATGCGCTGATGGTGTGCAGCCATTGCTGATTCATGTGCTAATGCGAGCAGTGTACGGCAATGCATGTATAGAGTACCGAACTGTGCAGAAATGGTGCCGAAAATTTAAGAATGGAAAAGAGGGGACTATGGATGAGCCGCGACCAGGTGTACAGGGTACTGCATTAACAGAAAATAATATGGCATATGAGGCAGGCCGTATTAGAGAAAATCGTCGAATTTCAATTAGAGAAATTTCAGAAAATGTTGGAGCGAGTACAGGATCTGTCCATAGTATTGTTCGTAATCTGAGTTACAGCAAAGTTTGTTCGCAATGGATTCCTTGTCTCTTGTCTAAAGAACAAAAAAGCTTGCGAATGGGCTTATCTCTGCAACACCTCACAGACTATAGGCAAAATGGTGATGACTTGCTTCTGTCAATAGTTGCTGGTGACGAAACTTGGTGCCATTACTACGTGCCATCCAGTAAGTTATCGTCGATGCAGTGGAAATATTCAAGTTCACCACTACCGAAGAAGTTCAAAGCAAAACCTTCTGCACGCAAGGTGACGTTAACATTTTTTTTTTCGATCATGAAGGACTTTTGTTGATAGAGTTTTACGATGCTGGAGTAAATGTCAATGCAAATCTGTACAATGAAACTTTGAACAAGCTTCATCAAGCAATATGGCGAAAACGTCCAGGAAAACTTACATGGGGTCATTTTGCTACGCGACAATGGTAGGTCTCATGTTGCTAATGTGATAAAAGAAAATCTTCAACGAAAGAATTGGAGGGTTTTAGAACATCCACCCCATAGCCCTGATCTATCGCCTTGCGATTTCCATATTTTTGGACCGCTGAAAAAAAGGTCCGCATTTTGAGTCTGACGCAGAAGTACAGATAGCTGTGGAAGACTTCTTCAATCAGCAGCCACAAGAATTCTATAAGCAGGATACACGTCGGTTACTAAAATAATGGGATTACCTTAACGATAATTATTTGTAATTAAATTGCCGAATAAATTTTTTATAAAGCAAAGATGGGTTTCAATTGGACACACCTCGTATATTGGAATGTATTTTGTTACTTATCCTCATCATGGGAAGATAACCACCATGTATCCGAACAGCAATTTTATAAATAATTTTCGCAAATAAGGCTCTAAATTAATTACTCACTTATATTGAAAGTTTCCTTTAGTAATATAGTTATGAATATGAAAGTAAGTCCACTTGGTGTAATGATGGTTACAAGCGCTAACTTATACGTGCAACTTCTAACGAATCTGCTTTATTTAAGACTTGTTTACAATTCCGTAGTAGAAGTATAAACAAACTACTAATTTAGTATTTTTTTGACAGCCTTTATTGTCCCACTGCTGGGCATTGTCCTTTTCTCTGCCACATGTTTCTCCTCAGCGCTAAGGTAGCAACACGGGGAACTTACAGTTTAACGTCGAATACGAAAAATTCGGCGTTTGGGCGTATTTACAAAAGCTTTAAAAGTTGGTACTTGTAATATACAGCCTGGTCATAAAGTTCACTACAAAATTCATAATTTTGCTATTTTTTGGCTTTTGTTGACCACCACATGTGTGAACGCTTTCTATTGCACAGTCAGTAATTTCCGAGTGAATACTTTCCATTTCTAAACGAATGCGAGGCTTTAAATCGTCTAAGTTGTTTGGCTTACTAATGTAAACCCGCGATTTCACATCACTCCATAGAAAGAAATGTAGCGGCGTGCCGGTCAGGTGATCTCTCAGGCCACTCAAACGGTCGTCGCCGCCCTAACTATCTATCAGGGAACATATCGTCAAGAAACTGCCGTACGTGCACACCACACAAAATGTGAGCTCCACGCTGTTGAAGCCAAATACTTAGGTGGAGCATATCAGGATCTTCATGTTTGAAAAAAGAAATGCTAGAGTTGGAATTAACTGAAAACGCAGAAAATCTATATCTAAACAGATGCGGTGCCTAATTTTTATTAAAAATTCTGAATGTCTTGATGTACACAGGGTGTATCAGAAATAGATACAAATATTAAATCCGATGGTAGATTACAATATATACAAAGTAGAAAAAACATTTCTTTGGCAATTGGACCCTTAAGATATGGGAAAATAATAATTGAAAATTTGACCCAAAATTCTTTGAGTACCGCAGGATATTAACAAAAATTTGAGTTTAAAGACATGTTATGCAAAGGAGAGTAAGATAGAAGTGCAAAAAAATTTCTATACTATACCAATACTATTAGGTACGTAAGTAATTTCTATTCAGTCTGTTGTTGTTATCACAAGCCAGACAAGTTTTTACGTGTTTGCCACTTTTGATTTACTTTACAATTAGGTAATAACCTTCTACAGCTTAAATGCATTTTCTATGTATCATCAGCAGTTCTCAAACAAAATTTTATTTTATTTTTTAATTCAAATTAATAAATTTAATGATTTTTGAAAAATGAATAGTACCATTGTATGTTCTTAATTCTCAACAAAATGAATTGTGGGGTACTAACTTTTTTACAGCAGCATTTAATTGGCGAGGAGGTCTATCAAAATAAGGGAGGAAAACGGGGTTTCCATTTCAAAAGGTAATAACGACGTTATAACGCAGAAACAAAAGTCGATAGAAAAAAAACATTACGAAGTGTCTTCCTAAAAACTAATATTGACGGGTTTTTTCAATAAATATTAAATAAATTGTGCGGAACTTTATCACTCTGCTGTACACATACATATATGATACGCTTTTTAAACGGCTAGTCCTTTTTTGACCAAACTTGGAAATTTGGTTTGTAAAAGTTTATTAGCAAAAGAATTTTTTGAACATGCTATATATCTGGAAGCAAAAGTAAAATAATGTATGATTATGAAACTGTAATGTCATATATCATCTCAATTTAAATAAAATGTTACCCTATAAAATTCTCTAATTTCCAGTGGCGGCTCGCCAAGTGAAGTAGGTGAAGTGCCTTTTCACCTAAAATTTTTCAATTGCTAATGTTTATTTAAATTACATAACAAATTATTTATCGGCATTACACCTATTAGCAGCCATTTATTTATGGCATACATACCCGTAGATACAATAAGCTTAGTGAAAACAAACACATTACACTTTTTCTGGTCCCCTCCTATTTAAAATTAAAATTTTATTTGCAGTCCGTCGAGCGTGAACATAGTGCCCACAAAAATCTTACCTACAACACTCGTGCAAGTGTAGTGAAGAGTCAGCCTCAAACGTATTTTAACTCTGCACTTATACCTCCGTTGCCATGGTAACGCCTACGTCAATATCTACAATTGGTCCACGGTGAATCCCGCAAGTGAAGAGTTCAGTCGCAATCACCCGCTGAACTGCATGTTCGGGTTTGACCGTCGGTTTTTAAACTATTTCAACAATTGTGAATTCACATTTTTAGCTGTAGTATTTAATGATATTTTCTCTCTCACTGACATACTATTTGATGTTCTCCAAAAGAAATCATTGGATATTAATTTTTGTGTTACAAAAATAAATAAAACTATTGAACTATTAAAGAGGAAAAGGAATGACGATTTCTTTGATACACTCTTCGAAAAGACTAGGAAATAGAAATAACACAAGTCGATATTTCTAAGCGCCCAGCGGGAATACGCTAGTCTTACAAATAATGACATTAGAAGAAAATATAGAATTTTGTTTTATGAAGTACTGGACCACATTATAATAGAAATGGAAGTAAGGTTTCAAGACTGAGATAAGTTACAATTCGTGTCTTTGGTTGATACTACGAAATCGGAAATTCGAACAAAATGATTCGTGTTTTCCGTTTGAAGCATTTGAAAGTTTAGATCAATTTTATGGCAAAATATGTACAAAAAGTCAGCGTATTAAAAACGAATTAAATCTTCTTTATGCCGATGAAAGTTACCCCAATCTACAGACCCAAAAATTAGTAGAAAATCTCATTGAGAACAAAGAAATTTTTACCGAAGCCTACAAATTATTTTGCCTCATATTAACTATTCCATCGACAAGTGCATCAGTGGAAATAAGTTTTTCTTGCCTTAAACGAATAAAAACCTACTTAAGATAGGCTTTCTTCTTTGGTAATATTTCAATTCAAGAAGAACTCTTTATTACAATTAATAAAACATCAACCATTTTACGAAGACAATGTTAAATGGTATAATAATTAAAATTAATCTAGTTAAGGTTACAAAGTGAATTATAAATAATTTTGCTGCGTTAACGGATAGAGGGATAGACTTGGTCTACAAAAACTAGGTAAGTTGACGTTAAATTATATTTTTTCTATTTGTTTATATTAGGGTTACTATAACAGCACTTCACCTATTTTTTACCGGCGAGCCGCCACTGCTAATTTCTAGATTAAGGTTGTGCAGCTACTGCACCAATTTTTTTAATTAAAACAATTATTACTCGTTAAGGGCTCTAACGGTTATGATTACATTTTGTAAGTTGTCGAAAATCAGAGATAGTTTTGCAAAAAAGTTTTAGTTTATTGACGAAAGGTTTACCTCTAAATTTTTCTTACTGATTATTAAATATTAAAAACGGAAAGTTTAATTTTTATGAAATTTATCATACAGAAAGGTATTAAAAGTTCACGACAACAATGTAGGACCGAAAATGGAGGTCTGATATGTTTTTGGTAATTATTTACAAAACCTTTACTGTTTTCGAAATGTAGTATTATAGGGCGCTTTTGTACAGAGAGATTTAGAAATGATTTGAAGTTCTATGTAATTAATTATATAAAAATCTGGACATTCTATAACTAAAACCCGCTGCAGTATCTAACTACTCATTTAATTTTATTTTAGCAAATGCCCTATTATAGATATGTAAGTATAAATACGGGACCTCGATGGGGCAGTACGAACAAGCACTGTCAGTCAAGGTCACAGTGAAATGCGACTCAATCGGCCGCGGGGTCAAACCCTGGCTGAGGTGACGACCGCATTCCTTTTGTTAAGTTTAGACTGCATGTTGCCTGAATGGATAGTATATAAGGAACGCCCGCACCCCCCTGAAGTAATGCGAAAGCGATTCCGGGGGGGAGGTAGTGTAAATGACAAAAAAATTTTAATACACACATGTGTTTAACATTGTTATTTATTTCATTAAAAAGCAGGTTAAAACCAATATACGAGTATCTCGATAACATTATTTTCCTTCTTTGATTAGATTCACAGATAAAAATAGCATAGATATAAGCATGTAACCAATTTTTTGGATAATTTTGTTACAATTTGCTTGCAGAGTTAGTTGCGTATTTCCTTGACTTGATTCAAAAATTTACAGTTTTAACGTTGAATTCGACAAAATTTCTTAGGTTTAGAGGTCTAGACCGCACAGTTGTTAAAGCCAGAATGATGAATGTGTCTGATTTCTGTATGCTTTGGTATTGATCGGAAACTTTTTCGTACATTCAATAGTTTTTTATAGTATCATGCATAACATGGTTTGTTATTCTCGGATAATAAAAATTACAACTTCGATTGCGTTACTTACATAGAATTGTTCCCATGAAGAAACTGTAAAAAATGTAAACAGGCGACCATTTTAAGTACATTTGTTTTCCTTCTCTTCGCAAAGATATAGGGAAAATGCAAAAAAGTCTTCCAATGTACATAGCCGGTCCCGATGATTCATATATTTGGTTAGAAATACGAATAGTTTCCTTGGCAAGCATTTTCAGCAACACGACTGTAGGCTCAGCAACCTGTATACGAAATTGATTGAGCGGTTCAACCTGCGATAGCGTATATTTGTGAACGCGTAACATATCACCGCATACTCGATTTAATCACAGCCCTATTTATATTAAAAAACTAATCGACCGTTACGGTATCCCAAACATATATTTAGGTGTATTTAGGCCTGTATCACAAGGTGTCAATGTGAAAAATTACTTTCTACGGCTTGTTTTTGACTATTATGATTTATTATGTGATTTCTCCGCATTACTGCTTGTCTACGATGTTTTTATTTAACTTGTATATTGAATCTTAGTAGTATAAATAGAGAAACCAAAATTAATAATTAATCTTCTTCTACGTCTTCTACTTTGAAATAGACAATTCTGTCTTTTCTCTAACCACCATGCAACCTTCACATGAGCGGTTCCTAGGTCGTACTGTGCGATCTTGCTAATCCACATAGCGCACTCTGTCAAGACTGGCCGTTATTGCTATCTTTCGCAGGCTACTATTTCTAATATACAGGGTGTATCAGAAATAGGTGCAAATAGTTAAACCAGTAATAGATTGGCTCAAGTAGAATTCAATGGTACTATTCATTTTTCAAAAATCATTAAGTTTATTTTTTGAATTAAAAAATAAAATAAAATTTTGTTTGAAAACTGCTGATGATACATAGAAAATGCATTTAAGCTGTAGAAGGTTATTATCTAATTGTAAAGTAAATCCAAAGTAGCAAACACGTAAAAACTTGTCTGGATTATGATGACAACAACAGACTGAATAGAAATTACTGACCTACCTAATTGGTTTGTGGCAGGTGATAAGAAATTTTTTTGTACTTCCCTCTTACTCTCCTTTGCATAACATGTCTTTGAACTCAAATTTTTGTTATTATCCTGCGGCACTCAAACAATGTTGGGTCAAATTTGCAATTATTGTTTTCTCATATTTTAAGGGTCCCATTGCCTAAGAAATGTTTTTTCTAGTTTGTATATATTATAATCTACCATCGAATTTAGTATTTGTACCTATTTCTGATACACCCTGTATACAGGATTTCCCTAAACTGCTTTAAAAGCTTCAAGTAAACTTTTTCCTTTAAGAAGTCTTAAGACACAACTCCAAGAAAAAATTTGCTCCGCAGCTTAGTTTTCTTGTACGATGGTGTTAAAGTTCATACCTTTAGTGCAAAATTTTAGCAAAATGGTTATAAGAAATTAAGTAAAACATGTATTTGCTTAATGATTAAACTTAAATTAATTCAAAACCGGTAATTAACATTGAATTAACAATTTAGTTCTTCGTTTGGAAGTACTATTAAAAATCATACTTTTGGTAAAAGTACAATTTAACAACAATGCAAGTGCATGGGTACGGTGATAAAAATTTCAAACATCTGTTGTTTGCGTTTTGACACGCGTGTCAAGTAAATCAATTTTGAATTGACATTACGAATTCTGCATTAAATTCGCCTTTAATTCGTGTTATTGAGTTCACTTGTGTCTTGACCATCATTATGGCGTATGCTATAAACGAGTACGTGGATATGATTTGGATTCTTGCGGAATGTGAGGGAAACTGCAATGAGGCTGCTAGGGTTTACGCTCAGCGTTTTCCTAATAGAAGACATCCAAGCCACGTAGTAATTCGAGCGGTAAATCACAGTGTTGCCAAGTTTCAGATTCTTTAACTGGCTCTTATGAGGAAACTAAGCGCGATAGGAAGTTTCTGTTTGCAATTTTGAGGTCTATATCGGGTGCAGAAAAAGTTTACCTGAAGCTCTTAAGGTAATTTAGGGACACCCTGTACAGTATTTGCTTTGTTTTTTATGTTTCGAGTGTCGTTTCGGCGCCATACGTCATAATTGGCCTTATTACACTTTTATATACATGGTGACTTTAATAGTTATGTAAGTATTTTAAGCAGTGATTGTGCACATCAAAGGAATACAATAGCCGCAAAATTGCCTTATACAAATGTGTACAGTTTTTGAGAAACATAGTGAAGTTACCTTGTTTGAGAGCCGCTGCAATTTTTCAAATTGAGCACGCAGCTTTTGAATTATGAGATGTGACCAGTTGAATCGGAGGGTTTTAAACTGAAACTAAGAAGGTGCTAAAATTTAAAAAGTACCTGCAATAAGAAACACGAAACACTTTTATTTGTGATTGTGAAAAACTAAGTCACAAAGTAAATTACAATTATAATCAAGGAGATGCTTAAAATGCTGATCAGCGTTGGCAATACAAGCTTCTGCACAGCGTATCCAAGACCTCCGAACGCGTTCCAAAACTTCTGCACTTCGGCGAATTTGCAATGCGGCGTTATTAACTCGTCGTTGGAGTTCTTCAACTGCGTCGACTGTAAACAAGTTGCTTCATGTGAATCCAGACAAAAACATCACAAGGATGTAAGTCAGGCAATCTAGCGGGCTACAAGATCGGTCCATTACGGCCTATCCAACGATTTTGGAACATGTTATTCATCCAAGCCGTCGCTTGTGCAGCTTAATCTGGTGGAGCACCATCATGGGGATAAAGCATGTTCTGCCGTGCATGTAACGGAACTTCCTCTAGCAACTCTGATAGAATATTTTCCAAAACAACGAGGTAACCATTACCATTTAACCGTCTGGACAAACCGTAGGGACCAATAAGCTGACCTCCAATGATTCGTTGTTATGTTCGTTCGATTTTGTCGTTCCTTAAGAGGTAAAGTTTTTCTTAATTGCCTCTCTTAAGACTATTAGTATTTTATTATTTGAAATTATTAAGTTATGGGAGGTCACATTTGCAAAGCCTCTGCAAGGTCCCATTGTTCCGCTTGACCTATTTGTGTAGTCTGTTTAATGCTGATCGAAAACGGTTCTTGGAGTTCTTCGTTGGTAGAATGGCCAGAAGTTCGCGTGCAAGATTTGTTCTAGAATTCTTGAACCATAGTTTGCAATATAATGAAATCTTCCAGCTGCTGGGGATTCACGTTTCATTTCTTTTCGCCAGTTGTTACCATATCGGGGACCGATAATAAAATACGTAAGGCAAGGCAAAAGTGAGCGCTAGCTACTGGGAGTTGTTGGCAGTTTTCTTCTGCTAAATGAATATATCGTATCGTTTTTTTGCCTTAGGTTAAAGAATCTTCGACTTGTGTCACATTAAAAATATTAGCAGAGTGTCAGCTTTTTGTAAAAGACAATTCAGTGAAATTGTTCTCTCGACTTGTGTCGGATTAGAAGTCTTCAACCCCGTGACAGTCTCCTTTGAGCCGTTGCAAGTGATCATCCTGTACAGCGGCGGATATTTTAGTATCTGAAGTTCCCGTCTTTCTTTTTCTTCGTCTTAATTTTCTCGTGTATCACTGCCATCAAAACAAAAGTAAGAAATCGCCTCGAACTTGAAAACGACATTACTGTGTGTGTATCGATTACAGAGCCCAGATTTGAAATGCTAGTTTCTAAAAAACAGGCAAATACATCGCATTAATGTTTTTACTTTGCAACTTGTTTTTATGTTTACAGTCATTTATGTTTAGGCTCTTGCATTTTCTTAAAATTTTAATATTTTAAGTTTGATTTATTTTTGTTTACTTTGTGAAACGCAGGAATAAATGTTATGAAAAATAATTTTGTTTTATTTTGAAGATCCCCCCGTGACCCCCCTAACCCTCTCTCAACCACACTTTGGGAACCAGTGCTGTAACATACGCTTCTATTCCGTATTCTTGAAGTGATTTGATTATATAATGTCTTGATCTGGTATCATATGATGTTTCAGTGTTAAAGAACATCGCGATGGGGTGTTGTTTATTTTGGAATTTCTAACTTTAAATTTATTAACAAATTGAGCGTTGAACTGGCATTTTGGAAACCACGTTGAGTGTTGTGCAGGATGTATTTTGTTTGTAAGTGCCATAAAGGTCTTTCGTTTGTTATTTTTTAGAGTAGTTTGTCCAGACAGCTGGATAATGAGATTGTTTTCGGGGTTCGTTTTATTTCTATTTGGTTTTAGAATTGGGACTGTAATGGAAAATTAATATTTTGTTAATACAATTTTTCGTTTACATTTTGTAAGTCGCATTTAAAACAAGTCTGTAATTCCTAAATGTACAACAAAGTTCAATGCAAAACTGCTTACGCCTATTACTAATTACATACATAACAAAATAACATTCACAAAAATAGATGTAAATCATATAGCACTGTTAGGCATAACTAATTCTTATGATATTGTATTAGTATTACCAAATAAGTAGTAACGGCACCAGCTAACTGCAATACAAACATATAAATATCTTATTATGAACTTCGTTCAATGACTTACTGTTGTAATAAGAGAACGATCGATTTCGGAAAGTCCGGCAGCAGTAAATTGTAACGGACATCGATCAAGTATAGTAGAGAATATGTACACCTAGAATTAAAAATACTCGATGAATATGGGTAACATAAAATATGCGCAAAAAAAGTCGTTTAGGGTAATACAAATACGAGAGCTGTTTTTTTTTCGCTGAGTCTATCTGGCAGGCTGTGATATTTTGAAAAACATTTTGCTTGACATGTTAACGTAGTTGTTTACAAGTTTAATTATAGTGAAAGTTGTCAAATATACCTGAAGGTTTCTAAAATACATTATTTTAAAGTAATCATTTAGGAGTTCCGTTTGCGACGAGCGAGAGAACGGACGTGCTTTTGGGCTCTCTCGGGCAAAATTGCTTAGCGAGACGTGCTTAAGAATTATTCCTCTGTGAAAATTACCAAGTGAGTGAAGTGAGGGTGTATGAACAATCAAGCGAACCAGCGACCACCTGCTCTATCGGCTGACCGATCAAAGGTGAAAGGTTAGCGGTCAACAAGAAAACAGCGGAAAAACAGCAAGAATGAGGGAGAGAAGTAGAGAGAAGCTAAGTGATCAAATAGTGTAGTAGTAGTTGTCTAGTATTGTAGTCCAGCCGGATCTAATATGTATAAGCACGGGGTAGGAACACATAGGTGGATAAGCAGGACAGGGAAATCAAAACGGGGGATCTTGTAACAAGTGCATGTTTAGTACAAGAGGATAGGCTTCAGGGACGGTTCTTCGAAATGGACCAGGGGTGGACAGCAGGTAAAAACCCTTGCGGGACGGAAATAGGTGCGGTCAACAAATAAGCCGTCTCAACTAAAAACCGAATTCTTGGAATAAGACCATAAATTTCAATCGAGGATAATACTATCCGACTAGGGCCAAATTCCCAAGAAAAGTAAGGGGTACTTTTAATAAATAAGTCGATTTTGAACGCATGCAAGATAGTAAAATTTTCTACTGTATTTCACTGTGAATCAGACAGTGTCTAAAAATTCGCAGCGTTGTGTAGTTAATAAGCAAAAAAGTAGTAAATACGTCGATTTTGGAATCATGCAATTATGTCATATTTGATTTTGGATTTTCATTGCGTATAAAACTACTGTATTTCATTGTGAATCAGATAGTGTTCATAAATTCGCACTGTGGTAGGAAATTGTAACTTCTTAACGTAATAAATAAATTGTAAACGTTAATCTCATTGAATCTAATTTTATTTATTTAATCGTATTTTATTTTATTATATTTTATTTTATATTAATTTTAATTTAATTCAGAGACCGCAAATTAGGTAGGTCCGATATCTAACATTACGGGGTGCGGTCAAGCAGAACCAGTAATATTAGAAGGTAGGAAGATACACACGGAAGACTACACAACAGCAAACCCACGGCAATTATCAAAAGTAGGAAACACAATACCGGCCATGGAACAGGAAACAGTATTTACGGACAGACACAAACGGACGATGCGGACTGGGCAAATATTCTAAGAAGATCTGCCAACCATTCTCTACAGTAAGCTTATGTCATGCAAACAGAAGAAAAAAAGATAGGAAGACCATGCTACTCGTGGAATACATCATTGGAGAGGGACATCTAAAACACCGGCATACCTAAAGAGACATGGGAGGACTGGGCACGAAGAAAAGAGGATATTCGAATAGAGGTAAGAAGAGTATACGCACTTATTGAAGAATTCGATCAATAATCGACTGAAGAAGAACAGGATAACGAAGAAGAAGAAGCAGTAAGAAGGTGAAGAAGGAGAAAACAAAGGAGTAGGAACGAAAGTACCAGTGGGAAAGAAAACGATGGACTCCTAGCCCACAACTGCAGAGGGGAAGGATGGAAAAGAAGGAAGAAGAAAGGAGAGTCGACATTAAAATTAAGTGGAAATAGTACGATTTGGGGTTAATATTAAGTTATTAGTTATTAGGAAACTAATATAGGTGGAATCTGTTACCTTAGAACAATAGATAGATAAGAGATACGAATAATGTGAAACTTTGATACCAATGTTTATTAGGGTCAAATGCATAATCGCATAACGCTCCCGGATACTCAAAATCCCATTGATGCGTAGCTTACTAACTACCCGGTGTTGCAGCAGCGGTGCCTTGCGGTATACATTGCAGGCATGCTAACGCGGTGCAACACCCCACCCGATCCCACCCTATCCCATAAATTGCTTCCCACCCTCCTGGAATGAGGTGGGCCTGGCGTAATCCAGGAGTGACCCTCGAGTCAGCTCCATGTCAGATGATGATGATGATAATTTTAAAGTAATCATTTCCCCAAGAAATCATAGAATTGAATAAAGAACATTATCGAGCTGTGATTTTGTACAATTTCACGCTTGGCTTAATTAAGCCATATGAATGTTTTGAAGAAATCAATCGAGTATTTGGTGACCAGTCGTGTTCCTTAGCTACCGTAAAGCGTAAAACGGCAGTTACCGAAAATGATATAGGTGTTGTACGAAACCTGATTGAAGAGGACCGGCATGTTACTGCCAGGAGTATTCAAGCAACGTTAAAGATTGGTGTGAAAGCAATTGACACAATTTTACACAAACATTTGATGTTTAAGCTTTGTGCCCGTTGGATTCCCCAAAATTTGACTCCAGTTCAAAGAGAAAACCGTGTGGCACTGTGCAAATCTACACTGGATCGCTTTGACAATGTTTCGTCTCATTTGGTGTACAACATCATTACAGGTGATGAAACGTGGGTATACTGCTATGATCCCGAAAGAAAGCAACAGTCGGCAGTTTGGATCTTTGAGAACGAACCGGCTCCAACAAAAGTTGTGCGTGAAAAAAACCGAAACAAAAAGATGGTCGCCACATTTTTTGGAACTACTGGATATGATTGTCTGTAGCACTGGAGGATCGTCGTACTATTAATGCTGAATGGTACACTACAGTTTGTTTGCCTCAAGTTATCCAAAATGTTCACGAAAAACGTCCAAGAGGAAGGATCATCTTGCATCAAAATAACGCCCGGGCGCACACTGCTGCTCGCACGACTGAGTATTTGAGTATTTGAGACCTAGCATCTAATGATTTTTTTTTATTTCCGCTTGTAAAGAATAAGTTACGTTTTACATCGGCCGAAGAAGTGGTTGACGCGTTTAAAAATGAAATAGATAATCTAACACGGGAAGATTGGAGAAAATGTTTTGAAGATTGGCTTTCACGGATGCAAAATTGTGGAGAGAATACTTTGAAAAATTATAAATAAATGTGATTTGTCAATATATTGCGTATTACTTTACTAGGCGCAGCAGGAAGAGAACAGCTCTCGTATATATGGCGAAAGTAGAAAAAATAACAGTATCTATAAGAATTTTTAGTTTGAGTTATTTATTTTTTTTATTAACATCTATAGTAGCTTTTTGATTATATCTGTTATTTCTACTTGCATAAATGCACTATTACATTTTCCATTTCATCCCATAGAAGTGGAGTACTTAAAATTATACAGCTCTTTTTTTAGATAAATAATTTGTAATTATTTTTTAGATAATGATTAATTTTAAGGGTTCTAATTATTTATATTTTAACTAACCGACCAGCTAAAAATAATTATATAGAATACTTTTTGCCAAAGAATTCTAGGAACACAATATATGGGAAAATACAGAGGAATCGTTTCGGACTTTATTAAATATGGATCAAAGAAGTACGTTTCGTATATTAAAGAATAAGGGCGGCTAACGAACAAAATTACCTAAGGAAAGCATCAAAGCGTATATAACATCTATACTTAAGAAATGAGTCTGAAGAAGTTGTACGAATTATAGAGGAATCAGCGTAATATAAACATTGGGAAAATTATACTGGAAAATAATAAAAATAAGCCAGAATACAACATCCAGAGTAAGATTGGAGAAGACCTGGCAGAGTTCACACCTGGAAGATCATATTTAGATTACATTTAAACTTCACATCAACTAATAGTTAAAGAAAAGCGAAGAATATGGAAGTCCATCTGGCGTTTATAGACTTAAAAAAGTTTATGACTATACCTAGACAGAAACTACGGAAAGCACTGGACGAAATAGGAGTAAACAGAAAACTGATTGAAGCTGTAGAAGCGCTATACAAAGACAACAGAGTAGCTGTAAAGTTGGGACAAAAACTAACAAATAAATTCCAAACATGCTACAAGGATGGTCCACGTCGCCAACATTTTTTAAAATATATCAAGAGCAAATACTTGGTCAGATGATCAGGTGGAATCGCCCAGGATAAAGATTTCAACTGCATGCTCAGGCAGTTAGAAAAATAGTATATCGAAGCAGGTCTTGAAGTACATTTTAGGCAAACAGAATATATAAATCAGTGATAGAGCGGTGGAAATGGAACGCTAGAGAATGTCGAGTAACACGAATAGATAGAATCCCAAACGAAGAGACCTGAAACAGAATGAGTACAGGAAAAGATGTTGTAAGTTGCACAGAAAAAAATGTTTAAAATGGTACGCTACATAAGAATAAGCGATAATCATAGATGGATAAAAATAACGGATTGTAGCCCTATGGAACGGAGAAGGAGAGGAAGTCCCAAAAGGATCTTGAAGGAATGAAGTAGATGACGACATGGAGAAAAGAGGACTGGAAACTAACCGCGAGTAATGAAATTATGGTTGCTCATTAGTCCAATATTGATATTATTAAAAAATTTGGATTTTTAGGTGGTGAAGTGCCAAAATGCGCACATTATAGAAAAATATCAATAAACACACAAAGCGAGTCGCTCCAGTCGAGCATCTTCATTTTTTAAATAGAACACCCTGTAGGTTTTCATATTTCTGAATTTAGGTAAAATTATCTTTCTAGTGACCTCCTGGATTTTTATTTTGGATGAGGTGTTGCCGAGTTTATCTATACAATAATAATTTTATTATACATGGTGTTTGTTTACCCCAGCGCAAAATTTATTTTAGTTGAAAGAGTTCTTTCTCAATTTTTTCAAATTAAACACTCACTCCTCAATTTTTATGTATATTTTCCCATACCCAAAATCGATATTTTTACTTTTTCACTAAAAACCGTTGATTTATTACATAGTATTTTATTTTCATAAAATCAGAAAAGTGACACCGTTTATTATTAATTTTAATTCAAGTATTTGTTCATAACAAATGCTCAATATGAGCAACACACATGATCAGTCTTTTCAAAAACGATATACAAGCAAGCAAATTATACCAAGAGCATCTATTACTATGTATTATATCATATCTTCTGCAGTAGTTGCAGGGATCTGGTACACAATATGTTTTTTATATGTGTATAAAAGAAAATCATTTTCGTCAAGCTTGGCGATCTAGGTGGCCAATTGAATGAAGTATTCGGGAACAGGCGAATAGATCGCGGCGGTCCTATCAATTGGCCACCTAGACCTAGACAGTAGTCTTAGACAGGTAATAAATACATCCTCTAACAAAACGAAAGTGTGCCTAAGTGCGGTTGAAATGAAAACATCATGATTTTATATATGCGAACATTACCTGCAATTTACATTCCGTACCAATCTTGCTACGGTAGAGTAGTCTACAAGTCAGGATTTTCATTTTTTGCACCTAAAATATCAAGTCGATTTAGAGATTTACCAGTTAACTTAGGATTTATGTTACAAAATAAAATATGTGCTTTTAACTTAAATTCTTTGTGCAAATTAAATAAACTCTACAAAATTCTAATATAAAGTTTGCAGTTAAAATAAATTTAGCGTACATTTTTGGTCATTATAAGCATACAATGTAGAACTACATCTCATAACTAACCTCAAATTTACAAGAATTGCCTGGTTCCACAAGAATTACCAGCCGAGCGAAGTGAAATAAATTCCATGCAACCATCATTGATATAAACGTTACATCCTTTCTAGGGCCATTTATTTCTGCTAGTAAGTGATATAAAGTTTCTACTAAATGCCATAAAATGTCTACAATGGTCACCTAAAAATTTGTGTGTCTTCTTAATCTTAAGTTTAATACTAATAATAAAGATATTTAAGTTTAGTTCATTGGTTTCAACTTTACAATTTATTCACAGAGTGGATCCACTTTGCTTCTCATTATTGGGGCTTTGCTTGTGTTACGGATTTCTAAAACCGAAGAGAGACCATAGCAACCTGGCAATTGAAAATTAAAATCTTTTATAATGGCAAACCATTACATTCCTTTTCTGGTTCTCTTCGCAGCTTAGGGCTGCCTACGTGAATCGTGGAAGGCAAACTGGAGCCAGTGTAAAAAGCAACGTATATAGTGTACTACAAAATAAATTTGTTACAGAGTCCATTGTTATGTTTTTAATAAAATTAGATAAATCTTGATATTGGAATAGTGAGCATTACGCTCCTAATGGATATTAATTTGTAAAATTTCACTAAATTAAGTTCACGCATAATATAAACGTAGGTTGTATTTACCGTATTTGTGCACTACTTTAATCATCTTTTTCACTTTATTTTTGTGTTGGTTATTATGTCCTCATAAAAAAAATACAAATTGAAAGGTTTGTTGGTTGGTTGGCTGGTTTTTGAATGGGAAAGATCTAGGACGCGGTTTTCCATGCATTTGCTTGCACTCAGGCTGCATTTGCACGCCCTAACTATAAATTTTAATAAAGCTAAAAGCTTGTCTATTAACGGTGCACGGTAATAATAGAAAACACTTTCGTAGCCCTAAACTACATTTCTGTGATTAATTCGTCCTGAATTTACAATTTTAGTATTAAAGATATCTAAATAACATTTATCGCATTCAATGGGAATTTTATTAAAATTCTGCAAACATATTCGCAAGTCGGTTTTATCGTCAATAAAAAACGTTTCGAATAATACGCTGTTATTATTAAGTTTGACTTTTCATCTAAACTCCAAACAGATTTTTTATATAGCTAGATACAACTATAAACAACAACTTTAATATGGTAGCACTATAGCGTAACAAACTTAATATGTAGTTGTACTTTCTGTAAGCCTTTCAACCAGGTTGGTCTGTTTGTTTTATTTAAAAGTATATTATACATTTTGTCCTAAAATTTCAAACGTTTTCAAAAAGTTTTGGAGAATTCCCGCTGTACAATTAGTAGAAGTTATATATTTTCTTTAACGCTAGAATGTGCTTTCTTTTCCAATGTAAATGTATTTACGTGTAGTAATATATACGAAGAGTTTGATATGTGTAAAATGTTAATTAACCCTTATGTTTTTGTGAGTAAACAACTTAATGTCTGATTTACAAGGTACTATTTTTTGTTATGAATACTAGCTCCATAACCTATAGCATTTTCAGAGGTGCCTACACCTGATTTTCAATTTCTTTCATACTTCCTCAGCTGCTTACGAAAGAAAAGCATTAAATATTTCCCACTGTTTGATGGAGGCCAAAATTCTGTCTTAAAATAGGGCTACTTGTACTGCACTACAGTAGCAACGTTTGCTTAGAAAGTGCTAGCAGTAGCGGGCTATAAATAATATGAACTGTAACAATATCCAAGAATGCCATTCCTATTAAAGATAGTAACCCGCCAAAAACCAATATTCATGATTTTACACTTTTACCATATTTTACACTAGTAATGTTTTATTGATTAAGAAATTTACCTGAATTTTCACTTTATTAAATGTTCGAAATGTTGACCTCCAGCAGCCATACAGTAGTACAGGTTTTGTTGAAAACTGTTTCGGACGTTCTCAAGCATTTCTGGGGTAATTATTTGTATGTGGCCCCACAGAAAGAAGTCTAAGGGGAATAAATCTGGTGACCTTGCAGGCCACTCCACTGCTCCTTTTCGGCCAATCCATCTACCAGGAAATGTTTCGTCCAGATACTGACAAACAGCAAGGGCATAGTGTGGAGGTGCTCAGTCTTGTTGAAACATCAACTCATTCACATTGTAAGGGTCATTTTGTTCCATAATTTCAGTTATTGTTGGATCAACATGATCTCGTATTAAACTCAAATACATTTCTCTTGTTATATTTCCTGGTAGAGAAAAGGACTAACAATGCTATCACCATAAATTCCAGCCCACACGTTTAATTTTTGAGGATTTTGACTGTGTACTTCATGGAATATGTGTGGGTTTTCATTGGGCCAATAGGGACAATTATGGTGACTAACAATCCCGTTCACAAAAAACGAACACTCACCCGAAAAACAAATATTAATAAGCAAATTTGGGCAATTAGTTATCCGTTCACTCATACCCCCGTAAAAATTCAAACGTCTATCAAAGTCATCTTCGTTTAATTCTTGGACAAGGTGGATTTTATAGGGATGGAATTTACGGGCTTTTAAAATTCTTCGAATGCTAGCACGGGGTATGCCAGCAATTGCTGTCAACTTACGGGTACCGAGATGGACGTGACCCAAAAGTGCAACTTCCACAGTTTTATTTCCCACTATTCGATTTTCAGCTTCTACGATTCGCTTTCGATTTGCCACAGTTCCCGTCTTTTGAAATTTGGCTACTAGCTCAAGAAAGTGCTTCCGATTAACATACTTATTAGGATTTTGATCATTGAATAACTCAGCTGTAATATTCTGGATCTACCATTTTCATAAGAAAGTTCAACTATTAATACCCTTTGCGCAGTAGAATAAACCATTTTGTAACAAAAATAAACAACAAGAACAACAACAACAGCAACAACAATCCAAAACACAACTACAATTCTCGACTAAAATCGATGAAGGTCACTGTTAAAAATTCTAATCAATATTATTTTTTTTCTACAACTACTGTCAACAAAACATGGCATTTTGTAATTGTCGTGGATACTCCGTGAACAGGTAGATAGCTAGATTTTTTGATTATCATTGTTTGACTGAACCAAATTTGAAAAACTAGGAAGCATTAAAATGATGATTTAATGCCCTTTAAAATGATGTATCACTCGATCCCCTTTCCCATTTAAAATTTTAGAGGTCAAGCTCACCCCTAGGAGGTTGAAGTGACAAGGTTGAAAATAAACGCAAAAAGTTTCCCCCTCAAAATTGACGGGTACGAGAGATGTTTTTAAAAATGACGATAAATATGAAAACTCGGCTCTATTTCGTTTTCATTGGCCTACCCTGTATGTTTAAATAAAATGTTAATTTTAGTCTGGTAATTTCAACTAAAGCTTATAAATTTCTTGTTCTTCTTCTTCGGGTATTGCATCCCCAAGTGGGATTTAGGCTTGAGTGCAGTTAAAATAGATAATTAGAGGGCAAAATTAGGCGATCGATCAAACTAGGCACAGATACAGTTGA
This sequence comes from Limonius californicus, assembly GCA_014611495.1. Taxonomy (NCBI): domain Eukaryota; kingdom Metazoa; phylum Arthropoda; class Insecta; order Coleoptera; family Elateridae; genus Limonius; species Limonius californicus. Next base: position 27,672 of record JABXWE010000752.1, on the reverse strand, counting down.
ATACTTATTCTTTCAGGAACTGATGATTTTTCCCCGGATTGAGGCCATTTTTTGTTTTAGGGGTTGATAAATGGGAGAAAACCTGTCTGTTTTGTAAATATCAGAAAATGAAGAATTTTAAAGAAAAAGGGCAAAAAGGGATTTTTTGTAGCTTTGAAAATTAACCGAGGTATACTTTTCATTTTGGACGTTTTGCGAACACTCTCAAAATTTATTTATACACGTTTTTTGCAATGCTTAGTTGAATATTCTTGTAATTTATTTAGTTATGGTGCGCAGTACTTTATTTTGCAAAACTTGTAATTTGTTAATGTTTGTTTTAGACGTTGCACTCCATATACTGCTGCCATATGTAAATATTGGCCTAATTATGGCTGTATAAATTAATATCCCACATTTAATTCTGAGTGGGGACTTTTTGTTCAAAATTGGGTAACGCATGCCGAAACTGGCATAGGAGTCTGACAGTTTCTTATTAATATGATAGCTCCAGGTCAGTTTACGGTCTAAATATATCCCAAGATAGCGGACGGCTCTGTCTTTTGGGTTCCATTGGATCGGGGTATTGTTAATAAATATGTTTGGTGGACCTTCAGGCCTGCGAAGTGTGAAAATCTTGGCATCACATTTATTGGCATTTATTTTTACGCACCACTTTTTGAACCAATGATTTAGTTCGTCAACACTTTCCTGTAGATTATGTGCTGCTTGGTAAATGTCATAATCCTGTGTAATGATGGCGGTGTCATCAGCATACATTGCTAAAGCCGCATTGGGTATAGTTGGGATGTCTGACATAAAGACATTAAACAGTATTGGGCCAAGTATTGATCCTTGCGGGACACCGGCGTTTGCTTGTCTTGTTGAGGAGGATTTATTTTATTAAACTTAAAAATTTTATAAATTAACTTAACATTAACACTTTTAAAATGCCACAGACCTCAGAGTAATTGTTCAAAATGATTCTAAAATTCAAATAAACGTATGTTCTATTGTCAACGGTTACCGAGTTATAGATAAATTCTGGGGTACCATGAAAGAGAAAGCGTATGCGACCGAAATTGAAAATCGCGAAGACCTCATTAACCGTGTTACAGAAGTGGCTGATCATACGAAACAATCCAGAACAGCTAACTAATGTTAGGAGGTCCATGATTCGCCATTGTGAAATGTGTATACTAGAACAAGGAAAGCATTTTGAACAATTACTCTAAGGTCTGTGGCATTTTAAAGGTGTTAATGTTAAGTTAATTTATAAAATTTGTAAGTCTAATAAAATAAAGGAATTTATCCATATCTCGGTAACCGTTGATAATAGAACATAAGTTTATTGGAATTTTAGAATCAGAAAACCATAATTAACAAGCCCATAAATTTATGACTATACCTTTTGGGACACCCTGTATATCTTGTTCCCTATAACCTCAAGTTGGTGTCTCAGTTCTTCTAAGTTGTTAGGAGCTGTTGGTAATAATCTTAGTCGCCTGCCCATCATGTCCCAAAGATGTTCGATCGGCGATAAATCCGATGATCATGCAGGCCAGGGCAACATTTGCAATTGTGCTTGTTGGAGGTACGTTCTGGTAATGTTTGCAGTGTGTGGACGTACGTTATCCTGTTGGAAAATACCGTTTGGCAACATCTGCATGAATGGCACTAACACCGGTGCCAGGACATAATAAATATAGCGATGCGCATTTAAAGTGCCTGGGACGAACACAAGAGGTGATCTTCTACCGAAACAAATCGCACCCCAAACCATAACTCCAGGTGTTAAAGCTGTATGACGTCTTTCAACAAACTCTAGATTTCGTCTTTCTCCTCGATATCGACGTACCTTCCTACGGCGCGGCTGTCATTTGCCCACAAACAAAATCTTTATTCGTCGCTGAAGACAATGTCGTTCCATTGCTGAAGACAATGTCGTTCCATTGCTGATTGCAATGCTGCCGCTCTTGACACCAAGCAAGCCTAACAGCCTTGTGATGTGCAGTTAAAGGGAGCCGTTGGAATGGACGGTAGGATCGCAGTCCAAAAGAAGAGATTCTTCTGTAAATTGTTGCCATTGATACGCGGCGGTGAAGAGCTCGCATCCAGTCTACAGCAACAGACTTTGTTGTTTGAAAGCGGTCGCGTGTTGCCATTCTTCGAAGAAGTCGATCTTCACGAACAATGCTGCTACGTGGTCTACCAGCTGGACGATGTCGTTGAATGCCTTCTTCTGACCAAGCAGAACATATTCGTGCAACTGTAGTGTGGTCCCGATTTACCCTTCTACCAATGTCACAAAAAGAAAGTCGAGCTTCTTTCATGCCGTTAACTCGACCTCCATCAAAATCAAAAATGTGGTTAAAATTTCTACGTTGTCTTACTGGATGCATTTTAAAACATTAATTCTGTCACAAAATGTAACAAAATCTCGAAACAACTGAGCAAATGTACGAGGATTGCTCAATATAAACACATTTGGGGGCTGTCCCAAAATTTGTATGAACTCAATTAAATAAAATCTCCTTTAACATTGAGGCATGAGTACCACTGCCGTACTAATCTATAGATTCCCTGCTGGTAAACTTCTGGCGGCTGTTTACGAAACCATTCTCTGCCGGTAGTGTGCACTTGAGCTTACGAAATGAAATGAATCGCTGCTGATTTATGGATTGTTTTAATGTGGTATAGACATGAAAGTCGTATGGGGATAAATCGTGACTGTAAAGCGTGTGTTGTAACACTTCCCACGACATAGGCGTAAGCATGTGTAGAATCACTCGGGCTACATAGGAGCGGGCATCATCATGCAAAAGGAATGACACCATTTGTGAGTTTACCGGGACGTTTATTCTTGATAGTCAACAAATACGTCTACGTGCTCTGACACTTCGGTTCCGGTTCACAGTGATAGTACCAATAATCATCACCGGCAACGTTCCGGTGTAAAAAGGTATTGCCTTCTTCTTGGTAGCGTATCAAATGCTGTAGTGACAACGCCGAACGAAATTTCTTTTGGTCATTAGTAAGCAGTGGAATCCACTGAGCAGCAAGGTTGTGATAACCAAGATGAAGAATATTGGAATGAACACTTCCTATACTGATGCTCATTATTTCAGGAAGTTCTCTGATTTTAACGCGTCTTTTTGTGCGTAAAGTAGTTTCCAGACGCCTCACATTTTCATCTAATGTTTGCAACACGCACATGCCTTGGATGAGCCAAATCTTTAGTTGACTACATCACCCAACCACTGCCGTATGAGAATAACTACAGTCACCATAGACAGCTTTCATTCTCTCATGGATTTCTAGTGGTTGACGTCCTTCGGCAGCTAAAAATTGAATAACATCACGCCTATTGTCGTTGGACGAATTTTCTATAGTAAACGCCATTTCCGAGATGCGTAAAAATGCACACAAAGATGAAACCCCAAAGAAATTTCGACCGCGTAACAATACAAGGAATTTTTCTTTTTAGTATACATTGCCTATGTATACTTTTAAAAAGAACGCATCAATTACGCCTATTGTGTAGGCAACCAACTATACCCACAACTAAAAAACAGGAGCAAACGTCACCAGTTGTAAATTATTTGAGTATGAAGGTTATGTTGATGCAGTGTTTATATTAAATAAGTATTTCACCCTGTATATAGGACGCAAATGATGACTTATTTGTTTAATACAAAAATCGACAGGTTTCTGTAACGTGAACATTGTACTTCCTTTGTACAACAGAAATACATCCGCGGCAACGTGGTGTAATGGTTATCATAGGTGCCTTCCAAGCAGTTGATCCGGGTTCGATTCCCGGCCATCGCAGACTTTTTTAATTATTATTTTTTGTTATAACTATTAATTATGATTTCTTCAACGCAGAATAAAATATTTAATTTCATTTCTTCGGTTAAAACGTGATTACTTTTAGTTCTTATTTTATGGGAATTTATTACGCATATGTACTCATTTAAATTTTCTAACAATTGTTTGTATGGTTGGAATACAAGGAACAGGTCTTTCTGGATATTTTAGTGAAAATAAGTCTCTCACAGTTCTTAAGGTGTTATCATTCTGATACCACATTAGAATTTCCACTTTTTCGTCTTTACTTGACATGGTTGTATAAAAAACTCAAGAAGACACTAAATAAAGACTAATTCTATTTTATAACCTTAAATTAATTTAATTGTTTTGGTCACAGCATGGTTTAGTTGTCTGTATAGTTGGTTGCCTACATAATAGGCGTAATTGACGCGTTCTTTTTAAAAGTATACATAGGCAATGTCTGTAATAAACGAGCCAAAAAGAGAAAAATGGCGCCGTGCACAAGTGTCGTCGTATTTTGTTTATTTAGTATTTTTTTTGCGTAACCAGGAATATATTTGACAGTTATCATAGTTAATTTTGAATTGTCCAATAGAAAAGCGAAGCACCAAGTTGATAGTTCTAGCTTTTCGATTATATTAACCAATAGAAATTCTCAAGTGACATTATACTGCATGGGCTTTCTGATGTTATACATTCATTTGGGCCAATCGAAAACGTTCATTTTTCTGCGAATGAAATAATCATCATGATCAAGTAGCAATCCTCGTAGTACATTTCCTTTTTTAATTATATACATATTTTCTTTTTGAAAATATTTTTTTGCAGCAAACATAAATGTTTTCGGAACTAATTCTTCCACATCAGCCACAAATTCGTAGCTATTTGGGTATCTGCTCTTTTCATACATCGTACTTCTATTTCGAGAAAAAGTATATTCAATATTTTAATTAACTGATTTTGCTTAAGATATTAGAACTTAAGTACTGATTCGATACATACAAATGCATACGGATTTGCGCCCTATGTAGAGTATGTCTAGAGGACCTACCTCTAATAACACTCTATATATTTTTAAATAATTTTTTAACATTTATGTTTTCAGACTCTTCAGGCTCACACATTCGTAGATATTCCTCAGCCTTTCTATCGTAGAGTGTACAGATGTAGGTTAAAAAATTTCATTAAATTTAAATCAATAATAAAAAAATGTGGGTTTATTTTTTTTTATAATTTATAATAGAAAGTAGAACTGATACTATAAATACATTTTTAAGGGTAAAAAAATCACACGAGTTACATTTGTTTATCTTTGGTTTGAAAGCAGTTCGTCATTAATCGGTTCAATTATGGTTCCGAATTATTTTTTTGTGTATCAATGAGTAAATTAGTAATATAAGTAAATAATTTTTATTGGAAAATTAAATAATATGCTCAAAAAATTACATAGAAAGCCATGAAATACCAACATTCAAATTATAATTTCCAAAATACTATGGCCCCTGTATAAAACAATTAACTTGATGGTGATTTCTTATCGGTGGAAACATGTTTTGCTGCAAATCCATTAATGTCACAAACAGTTGCCCATGAATTTTTAATGACCTCGTTCATAAGTAAGGAAGACGCGAAAGCCGATTTTATCTATACACTCACCGGCACTAAAAACGGGCCGCCGTTTTTTTAGAAAAAGCACAAAATTTTAGTTTCTTATAAATAAATACTTAAAATATTGTCTAAAAACAAAGAAAACAACTTGTTTTCATTAATTTTAAAGATTATTAACTGTTTATTTAAAGTTAAAAAAACTGCTTCCAAGACAAAATGAAAAATAGTAAAAACAGCAACATTTTGGTTTTGTAGCGAAAAGGCATTTAAACAAAAACACAAAGAATTCTTATGTCAACAATCAGTAAAAGTTCTTCAATAGCATGTATTGCCTCTACGTGCATTAACAATTGCTGGCATTTTTCGGGGCAACCCTAAAATTAAGTGTGTAATGACTTCCTGAATAAGTTCCCATTCCTTTAAAAGTGCTAGCCGCAACTCATTCAAAGTCAAACGAGCAGGAACACTACCTCGAATTCTTCCACCATGTCCTAAACATGTTCAATGGGATTGTCATCTGGACTTACTGCTGGCACTCCATAACGGGGATGCTAACTTCGTCCAAATTTTGTTGAGTAACTCTTGCAGTGTGAGGTCTTGTATTATCATGCATCAAGAGAAAGTTATCTCCAACAAAAGGAACATATGGAACAACAAAATCTTAAAGAATCTCATTAACATATTGGACAGCTGTCCTGGAACGATGTACGACTCTGTACGTGCCCTTAAAGAAATTCCAACCTAAACCATAACTGAACCTCCTTGGTAGCTGACTCTAGAGCAGTAGGTACATTCAGCAAATTGCTCTCCTGGTTTTCGCCATACTCTTTTACGACCATCGGGAGACCGCAGAGAAACCTGGAATCGTCTGTGAATTAAACTTGCCTGCATTCGTTTTCTCCCCAGTTTATGGGATTCCTGGCAAATTGAAGTTGCACTACACGATAACGCCTGAGAAGTTCTGGACCTGCAGCAGGTCTGCGACTGGTAACATTTCGTTCTCCAAGTCTTCGTCTAACTGTTCGCTCGCTTACGTTTACATGTGGGACGTGATGAAGACGATTTCTGATTTATACAGCTGTAGAACGATGATTTCGCAAACTTTGTAACATGATAAAGCGATCATCATGGGCTTTAGTTTGTCGTTGAGGTCCAGTTCCAGGTCGGCTTGTGTTGACGCCAATTTCCAAAAAACGTGTATGAACTTGTTGCACAATACTTCTGGATATTCCATATTGCAGGGGTGGCCAAACTTTTGATCACTACGGGCGACCTGGATTTTTAAATTATAGGCGGCGGTCTACCAACATCTTATCTGTTAAGTGATCATAAGATTAGTAATTTAAGGCCAAAAATAAGTTTAACTTTAAAATAAACATAGATAATACTAATACATATTCAATATCAAGTTATTTTAATAAGAGAAAATAATGATTTCTTCTCACAAACTAATTGGTTTATAAAAACTATATGTTCTTTTATTTTCTTATTATTAATGCGAAAAATGTTATTGTAACTACATATTAACTATTATTTTTTATGTCGTATCAGAGGACGCGTTGGAAACATGACATTGCATATTTTCGGCAAGCTTTTCATATTGTGGTTCGTTTATATGTACTTATAGCTATTCGTAAACATGCTGCCAAATGGTCATGTCAAACGGGAGCGATGCTTTGTTTTGATTGTATTCATGGTAGAAAATGTAGTTTCACAGAGGTAAGTAGAACCGAAAAAGGTTGCTGCACATCTCCATAAACATGGATATTTTTCTTCACAAAGTAAATTCCAATACTATTTTGAGACGAAGCTCATTTCGTAACAGAGGCATCTTATTAGCATATTGCTCGTATTCATATGAGTTTTTATCTGTAGATTTAGCTGCCATATTTTCGAATTATTTTAAATCTCCTCTCCTCAATTGTGCTTCTAGGAATGTAAGTTTTCCCTTGAATGCATTCATGTCGCTAACTATTTCAATGTTTTGTTCTTTCCTTGAAGTTGCTAATTTAATTCATTTAGCTTTCCTGTAATGTCAGAGAGAAACGCAAGATCACGCACTCACTTATCATCTTCCAATTGAGGATATGATTTATTAATAGTTGCCATAAATTCTTTTATTTATGGCAAAAGATCCAGAGAATCGTTTTAAAAACTTAGCACGGCTTAGCCACCTAACGTTAGTGTGGAATAGTACTTCCCCGAGATCAGATCAGATTCACATTCCTCTAGTAATGCTCTGAATCTGTGTCTTTGCAAACTGCTTCCATGAATAGAATTAACTATTTTGAATGCGAAATTCATCACATCATCTGAATTTAATATTTTTGAGCACAATGCCTGCCGATGGATAACGCAAAGGTAGTTGGTAAAACTTGGAATATCATCATCACTTTTACAAAGAGTTATAAATCCCTTATGATTCCCAACCATAGAAGGAGCTCCATCAGTCGTAATCGATACTAGTTAATGTATAGGAATTTCTGTTTTAGTAATAAAAGGCTCAAACGAATTATATATAAAATTGTTAGCAGTTCTTCTCTAACAAACATATCTTGGAAACACATTCGAATAAATACACATAGTCAACTCTTGTTTTACCAGTCGGGTTTTAGAGAGAGACTGTCGTCGATAATTGGCTAACTTCGAGATTGTAGCGCGTTGTCTCTGTCGCACGGCGTGTGAGACGGGCATCAGAGATGTGTCTATGTCTATGTCTACAAGTCAGACAGGCGGGCGACTAGGAATAGTTACGCGGTCGACCAGTCGACCGCGGTCGCCGCTAGGGCACTATGAATTTCAGACCTGGTTCATAGTTTTGTGCGAAAGCGAATAGCGATCGTAAAGCGTTCTAAGCGACACCCAAAGTGTAAGAGAGAGTATTATTAAAGCACATAGCCCCGTCCCAACCTCCGCGTGGTTAGGGGTGGTAACGTGAAGGCGTCGTAAGTCGTGATAGCCTTTGGCGACCTCACGATATAAGTCCATCTTCCGGCCAAGGGACACGGGGGACCTGCCTTCCCGAATCAAAGGTCATGGAGCCAGAGAGCGAAAAACCAGTTGAAATGGTAGACTGTAAAAAGGCGTTTAACGCCATACTAGAATGCGTAAAGCAAATCGAGCAGCATGTTGACAGCAAAAATTGCAAAGCCAATGCCGAGAATAAAAACAAAATAAAGAGCCTAATGGAAACGGTGCAAGAAAACGCAATTGAAATGTTCGGCGTAGCAAATAAGTGGGAAGGTAGGCACAACCTTAGTGGGCAGCTACTAGGGAAATGACTAAAATAGCAAACCAAGTAGAGACGGCGGTGGCAAAACCCACATACGCCAACATAGTAAACAAAATAAGAGCACCAGGAGTGCAAAAGGCAGAAATCAAGAAAACTGTCAAAATGATAATAGAGCCCACAGAGACGAATAAGAAAGCGAAAACCAGCGATGACACCAAGAAAGAAGCACTGGAGATAATAGACCCAAGGAACAGCGCCCTAAAAATCGACAGAATTTTTAAAATCAAGAACAAGGCAATAATAATAGAATCACCCTGCGATAATATAAACAAAATACTGGAGAACAAAAAACTCAAGAAAGCAGGTTACAAAGTAACCGCACAAAAGAAACTAGCACCGAAAATTGCAATATACGGGGTCCCAACAAGCCTAGAAGAGCCTCACATTGTCGAGGCACTCATAAAGCAAAACATGTCCGACGAAGACATCTCAGAAGACGATGTAAAGCCAGTATTCAAATTTGGGAAAAGAGGTCAACCCGCTGTGCATTGGGTTATTGAGACCACGCCAAAAGCCAGAAATATCCTACTTCAATCAGAGAAAATCTACATGGATTCGCAAAGACTAAATATCAAAGATTACATAAACGTAAAACGGTGCTTCAAGTGCCTAAGATTTGGGCACCTCTCAAAAGAGTGCAAAGAAGAAGAAGATACGTGCGGAAATTGCGCCGAGAAGCACGAAACAAAAAGGTGTCCACTTAAAGAGGATGATGAATACAAATGCGCAAACTGCGCATGAGCAAAAACCACAGACGAGGAAGCCAACCACCCGACATTGTAACGGGTGCAAAATGTGAAAGTCGAATAATTGGTATCTAATTACCAATTTCGAATAAATTCACATTTGGAGATAAGGCCGACCGCAATAACAAACATCTGCAACCGACCGTGACGCGAGATGTTCCAGAATAACCCTTTCCCGGAAAATCGGAACAGAGGGGATGATGCGGGCATGACGGGAGTGTAGGAGTGAACCCCTATAAAACGACCAGCGCGACCATTCGAATGATCTTTAGAATTTTTCCTGGCATTTGAAGCAATTCAAAGTCAGAAATATTCCACCGTTTTCCTTAAAAGCAATCTTAAGCGATTCCAGTTTTGCAAATCCGTTCCTGAAAATTAACCAGTCAAGTAAAATTCCTTTTACTAACCCGAGTGCTTACTTAAAAGTGAACAAATAATTTTCCTGTGCTTTCACCAGTGTTTGAGACAGTTTTAATCATTTTATATTACGAGTTACAGATCCCGACGCTCGACAACCTGGAGCTCACTGCCGCTGGGAGGATCCGCGAGAATTCATTCGCTGTTTGAAACCGCTTGGGAAGTATCAAGTTTTGAACGCGTAATTGGCGAGTATAATATTATTAACCTGCTTTGATCTTTTATTGGCTCATCCCGTAGAACGATTTCCCTGAATGGTTACTTTTGCAAGATATATACTGGTGTTAGAATCGGAGTATATCTGGTAGAAATAATTGTTATACGAATTATTATTGTGTGCCGAGCTGGTGAATAATTAGCGACGTAAGCACACGGTAATCTTTTATTTGAATTCTTATTTTGAATCCCTGAACCGAACTTGGTTCGATCCGTGGAGGAATTTCACGAATCCCAATTTTGAGTTATTAGAAATACCGGCTGTAATATTTGAATTACGTTTGGAGAATTTCAAACGGTTCAGAGCTATACACAGATTCTGTGCGAATCTGGGTGCACCGTATGCCGATTTTATTTGCAAATTAAAAGTAAATTATTTATGAGCCGAGATTATCAAGTCTTGTCAATTAAACATTCAGTCCCGTCCCGTCATAAATACACCGTATAAATACAGGTTATTGAATTAAACCCGACAATCTCAACACATTCAAAACTTCGCCGTTGTATTTTGGGAAATTCCAGGAAAGCTTAAATAAGAAGTTCCTGTTTGAATATTTAATATAAAGTCACCAGAATTCAAGTGAATACGTACTTTTAAAGGTAAATTGCCTGCCCGCAGCGAAGAGCTCACCGGGGTCGTTGAACTAAGCGATTTATAACTATTTATATCCAGTTCATCTGTTTCTATTCAAGCTTGCGTGTTTTATGCACCCCGCACCGGAAAATTAGTTAATTATTACCTGTTTATCCCGATTTATCTCACCGTAATCACCGAAGCCGCAATAACACCAATAAGCAATAAGTATTTAATTCAGTTGTTTGTGTTTAAAGTCCAGTCAAAACCAGACCGCATCCATCTTGGAGAGCGATCGAGCATTCGATCGACCGCAGCAATCTGGAGTAGGCGGGTCCGACCAGGAAGACACAGTGGAGCTACCGAGTTCTCCAAGAACTACCCAAGAATTTACGTTTATTTACCATTACAGTTATTATACACCAGAATCTTAGTTTATTTAACAGTTTGTACATAATTTAAGTGCTAATTAATAAATACATTTATTTCATACGAAATTATTACTGAACGCTGGACATCTCAAGAGCTTACCCGAGCAATATAAGCAATATTAACGTGCGGCCCAATAAGGAAAAGGTCGCACCGTTACAACATCAGCCACATGCTGCAGCCAATATAAGAAGCGGCTAGCTTCACTAATCAGTAATACAGATTATGAATACTAATACAAGATATGAAATAAAAATCGGGCAAATAAATCTACAAAATTGCAGAGCGGCTACCCTCGAAATAAACATAATCATCCAAAAACATGACTTAGACATAGTATTGGTCCAAGAACCGTACACGTACCACAACACAGCAACATCAAGACACCAAATACCAGGACTCGGTAACATAAAAAGTATAACGGCAAAAACGCCAGAAAGATTTTATGCAGCAATCCTAATCCCGAAGCCAGAACTAGACGTCCTGGAACATGCAAATTATACAAACAAACATATAACCACGGCAACAATCACCACGCGAACAGACGAATACCGTCTCACCAGCATATACTGTCCCCCACGAGCAGACATAAGACCTCAGCTAGATCAACTAGAAGAGGCAACGAGTCATGCCAGAAAAGTAATAATAGGCGGAGACTTTGCCAAAGATCCGAGCTGGCACGAAGATGAAACAGACGAAAGAGGTGAACTCCTAAGAGAGTATATCACAACTAACAACCTGAACATATTAAACCTGAAAAGAATCCTCTGGGTGCCAACAAATGAACATATAGATGAAAGATTGAGCAGACTAACAGAAGGCATACAACAAATATGCGAGACAACGTTACAAAAAAGGCCAAACTTCCCTAACAAACCAGCATGGTGGACAAGAGAGATAGGGGCACGCAGAAAAATACAGAAGTCGAGGTCCGAAGAAGACAAAAGGCACTATCAAGAACAATATCAAAGCACAAAAGAACAATACAGTAACCTGATACTTAAAACAAGAACTAAGGACTGGCAAAACTTCGTGCAAGAAGACCTAGCACGAAATCCATGGGGAACTACATATAAGATGACAGCCAAGAAAATAAAACTGAAGACAGTGCAAAGCACAATGCAAACAGAAGAAGGACACACAGAAACTCTAAACGAAACACTAGAAAAAACCTTAACTTGTATGTTTCCAAGAGACGATGAAATAAATGATAATGAAATACATCAAGAAACGAGGCAAAGAGCCTTACAGGCAACTGGCAATAGTGACACTGACACGGAAATAAATGAAGACGACGTATTAGAAGCAGCGTCAGAAATCAAAGATAAGAAAGCGCCAGGGTGGGACCAGATGCTTGGGAAAATAGTAAAAATAATAATGCCAGAAATAGCAAACTACTTAGCCAGAATATATAACGACAGTCTCACTTTCGGCTACTTCCCAAAAGACTGGAAGATAGGGAAATTAGTCACTATACTAAAATCCCCAGGTAAAGACCCAGCAGACCCAAAATCATGGTGCCCAATAACACTTTTACCAGAGCTGGCAAAATTATTCGAAAGAATAATTAAAAAGAAAATCGTGGAAGCAGTACCGGCAGAGCAACTCCACCATGAAAACCAATACGGCTTTAGAAAAGAAAGGTGCACAGAACAGGCCATCACCAAACTACTTCACAAAGTAGAACACACAAACGACAAATACGTAATAGGCGTCTTCATCGACATAAGCGGAGCCTTTGACAACCTATGGGGGCCCGCCACCATCTGTAGTTCGGAAGACCTACAACTGCCACATAAATTGGTGGGAATAATCAAAAGCTATCTAGACAACAGAAAAATTAAACTGGCAACTGCCTCAAGAGAAGAGGAATTAACACCGAACAAAGGCTGCCCGCAAGGGTCAGTCCTAGGACCGATGCTCTGGAACTGGGCCGTAGACCCACTTCTGGAGGAGCAAAATGACGAAGAAGAACTAATACTAGCGTATGCCGACGACCTAGCAGTCATTATAACAGCCAACAACCGACTTGAGCTCGAAAGGAAAACCAGATCCACAATGACTAAAGTAGAAACAGGGCCAAAAATCACAAACTAACAACACTATCGGACACAAAAATTGTATATATGACCATGAAGGGAAAACTGCAAAGAGCACCAACGGTCAAAATAAATAATAAAAACGTAGCTAGAGTACGAACAACTAAATACCTAGGAATACACATTGATCAAAACCTAAGATTCGACCATCACATAAAAATGATAACTAAAAGAGCAATTACCACGCTCGTCACCCTCAGGAAGTACACCCAGAAGAAATGGGGCAACATCAGAAATTCAGTTAAAACTATTTACCGCAGCGCTATAATACCGATAATATCCTACGGAATTACAATCTGGGGACACAGACTGAATCTAGCCAGAAATAAAAGAAACCTTACGTCGGTCTACGGAGCGACCACCAGAATCATAGCCCAAGCATACCGATCAACATCAGCGGAAGCTGCAGGAGCTCTAGTGGCAGAACCACCACTGCACTTAATGGCAGAAGAAGAGAGAGTTAAAAGAACACTTAAAACAGCTGAAACAGCAGATCTCCATGGGGCACAAATCGACCGCAGAAATTATACCACTAAAAAAGAACTGAAGCAGGCAATGAGAGAAAGAACCTTAAATGCCTGGCAAGAAGAATGGAAGAACGGCGAGAAAGGAGAGGTGACCGTCGCTTCTTCCCAGCCGTAAGAACGGTCCTAGCAGAAAATCCAAACACCCTAACTGCGAGAATAGTGTGCATGTTAACCGGACATGGGGAAACTAACGCTCACAAATACAGAGTAGGAAAGATTGAGAGCCCAAACTGCTTAACCTGCCCACAAGAAATAGACGATCCCATCCATAGAATAAACAACTGCCAAAATTACAACGAAGAACGGCAGCACCTGACAAACCTCACACAAGAATGGCCTATAGATATTGACGAGCTGGCAAAACTGATACTCCAAGAAGAGGTAATAAGGGAGGCAGTAGAAAACTTCATCACTGACGATAGAAGACACTAACAACACCCAGAAGGCCAGAAGACAGGAAGAAGACATATAGACCAGAAGAATGAAGAAGAGAGAAACCCCGGACACGACAATATATATAATCATCCTAAACAGTTATTTGCTTAGTAGTTTTAGACGTAATATTCTTAGTTTATAATTTTATTTATTCACTTCATGTACATATTATATTCATTATAACCACTATATTCATTATATTTATCCTATGTTAATTATTAATAATAAGCTAGTAGAATAAGCTTAAGATTAAGTCTGAGTTAGATAAAACAAATAGAGCTGAACATTAGAAATAAGCTACCACTATGTAAAATAGAAATTAAAAAGAGGGTCTAACAAGTACCTCCAGAAATGTACTTATTACATGAATAAAGCAAGGCCGGCTATCCGTCTTCGGGCGGGTAGTTCGTCTTTTTTTTTTAAGTCGACCGCCCCGTCGACGCTTTGGCCACCCCTGCGGCATATTGCAAAGCCACAAATCGCTGACTTCTTCCGTATTGATGTAATGCAACAATAGCACTCGTTGTTGCAGAGTTTACAGCCATAACTGTGGACGTTAACAAACCAGTCTGAGCTTTAGTTTGTCTTACAGTAAAAACAGTTGAATATGCTAAGATAACTTTGCACAAATGCAATAATTTCTAAGACCATTATTTTTACCCAAACGCAACGCAAACTTAAAACCATGTAAACAAACAATTTAAAAACAAATTGAAAGCAGTTTTTTGTTACAATCGAATCTAAACAGATTAGGAAACAAATTACATTTTAAAACTTCAGTATTATTTTGTCATAACTAAGAAAAAAACATCATTTACTTCAGAAAGTTTTTCGTGCCGATGAGTTTATATGTGTTGCCCCTTTTAATAATATTATAAAACTATGATGCTATGAGGTTTTAAATAAATTAAATACAGCATATGAAATTGTGCCTGGTTAAACGTACTATGTTGGGCGCCATAAACAAATTAAACTCTTAAACAAGATATCCTTTCCTATATGGATATTAAACATATACACAAATTAATAAATTGTTTAACCAACACACGTCAAATATTACAAACCTTTTAAGTTGATCTCAGGGAAGCTGCTACAATTGGTCATTCTATATAACTTTTCTGGCTGGCAACAAACATGTACAACAAAAGGAAACATAGGGAAATTCAAATTACCATTTCAATTTTCAAAGTTAAATTACAGTTATCTGTGCTTTCCTTTAACAAAAACATAAATTAAATTTTTTTTTATACAATATTAAATACAATAAACAACTACAAGGTTTCATTTATTTGTTCTTTTAATTTCTTCCCATGGTACATTTTCTTCTCACGTTCTCAGATTACGTTAAGATAAATATGCGTTGTCAGTTGAACGGCAATTGCGTTGTCCGTGGCTTTTCTTTTTTTTTTAATAAATGTGGATAACTGCAGTTGGGGATGTCCAAACACAGGAAACAGCAATTGGATGTACGCAGGTAAGTGCTTCCCCAATTTTAAATTATTAGTAATTGTCTTTGGGATAGATAAAAGCGAAATCCACACACCTAACCTTACAATTTTTGTTTTTAATTATTTTGTTTCTAAATCCATATGATATTTTATTATTTATTATGGCACTTTTAAATTTCGGCGAACTTGTTTTATATTATTGCACTTTTTATTTCGACGAAATATCTTGTTTTATCCTTATTGGATGTAATTAAAAATATTTATTACATTATTTCTTGCAGAATAATAAAATTTAATTATTTGACTTTTAATTTTCACTTGTCAAATCAAAACATCACACTTACGAGCGACGCCGTTATAAACAAAAGACAATCAACGCACGCTAACTTTCAACTCTTCTCAAAATTCGTAATTTTCTCGATAAAATTCGACATTTCACACACGCAGAGGAAAATAACACTTTATATCGAAGATAAACGGCTAACAAACATTTATCCACTTAACTACATAAACTTGAACATAAAATATAATAATTTCAGCCACATGAGGAACGTACTTCCTTGTTGAAGGATAAAATGCAACTAACTTGTTACAAAAGATTTTGACAAACATTTTTCCGTTACTAAGATACGGAACAAAACTTTCAATTTTTATGTAACCCAAAGGGTTCCACCAATCAAGTTACAGATCTAAATTAACTAAAATAATTAGAAATTTCTATAAACTACAATAACTTTCTTATAATTAAAGTTACATAAAAAAGGAAAACACCAAAATGTGCCTTGCAAATTTCCTCAAATGTTGATACCTCACACGATCTATTATCCAATAAAGCATAAGAATGTTAACAATTAATTTTTCAATTAATTAAATAAATTATTATAAACATATTCAAAGTTAATAAAAATTAACACAAACCTTCCTTACATACATAAGAATATTATTTCCGATATATCTTTCTCTAAAGGAAAGTATTATATTCACAAATTAACTTTATTATATCTAGCTGTCAAAACCATTATGTATATTAATATTTGTGAAATTACAGCTCAAGAATGCACAGATAAAGTTGAAAAGTATTCCCTATGCTTTCCCAACGATGAAGAGCAACAAAACAACCTGTTTTGATACCTGGAAGTCAAGTTACACAGAAACGAAAGACCAAACATTTACTTCGTATTTGAATTATGTGTGATTAAACAATTAATTTTATACAGGTGGCTTAAATTAGCTTTATTAGACTTAGCAATTAATTAAGATATCTCAATTAGAGCATGTTGTAACACAGCAATATATATATTGTCATAGATGATAAATGGTCCACATTGGGACTGACATTATTAAATAAATTTTTGAAAATTGACACTGAGAGAATATTTATTTTGACAATTAATTTAATAATTCAGAATTTTGAAAAATGAATGAAACCAAAGTTTATAATATTCTGTACAACCTGCGAAAGACAAAACGCTAGCTATTAATTCAGCCGAAGAGCTTTGAGACTAATCTCTTTGGAGTCGGTTCACTTTGAATAATATCTTAATGATTCGTATACAAATAAACAATATGTGTAATTACCAGCTCACACAAGGATTACCACACTGGTACGAATTCCTTCGCCCTGCTTCAGCTGACCTAAATATATCAAAAATAACAATATATGCACAAGGTAACTATAGCAGCGTTTCAGAAGTTCTCTGCGCTCCGTTTATGCGGCGTCTCCGTACTCCAATCTACTTATTATACTATCATACAAGTGTAGTTGTGACTTGTCTTGCTCCCTATGTCGTGTCGCTGTTCACCTCTCCTCGCCGAACTTATAACTGGATACTCCAAACAATTATTTGATAAAAAGACATTTTCATTTTCAAAAGGGTTTACTTGATATGCAGTTTTTCTAATATTACAATTCTTCTAAATATTTTAAATTCAAAAAGTATTTTTCTTCCAGATTTTCAAAAAAAATTCTACTTTTTCAATTATTTTATACAAATATTATCAATAACAAAAACAACAGCTAAATTACCAAGGAAAATGTAACACCGGGATACTAGTTTTCAAAATAAACAAATAGTAACTTTGTCAAAAATAAAAACATTATGATATTCATATAATTTTTTTATAAGCACGAGAAAAAACCAAATATGAACCAAGTCAATCGAATAACCAGTTCACAAGTAACGAAACACTTGACTAAAAACACTTCAACCCCGCATGTCCCAACACAAATTCCCCCATTATTTCTGTTCGCTTAAAAAACTCCCACCATAGTACTCCAAATATCCATCAATGTATTAACTTCCTGCATTTCATCCGAATCCTTGTCATTTTATTAAATGTTACCGTTTAATAGGCTCAAGCTTTGCTTGCAATCGGCTTAAATTCATCACCAGCATAATAATACCTGTGTGATCCGGCAAGACACATATTGATTAACCAAAAAATTACCGAATCTCAAATTGTTGGTAAAACGTACGCAACCCTTCGACTAAACTAAAAGAACAGCAATCTAGGATTCCATCACAATATGTATATATATATATTGCTATAATATAATAATGGGGGGGTTTAAATATTAATTGGGATTCACCTTTGCATCGCCGTCGGGGCAAGACGTGTTACCATGGCAAAATAATATCTTTCCCCGCCGGTCAAGGAGTGCTAAAAATTTTTAAAAATGGGAGGGAACTTTTGTTTTTATTATTTATTGAGAAAAATGTCATAAAAATTGTAACATTAAAAAGGAAATTATACCATCATAAAGTAAAGAAATGTGAGTTTTAATCAGTGTTAAATTGAAATGGAAAAATAGTCCAGGTCGGGAAGTGACGGCAGAGCACGGGAACCAGGACCATCCTGACGGAGTGCAGCCTGTATATTTTCGGAGTACCAGACCAGGGGCATTTTCCATGCCTAGCAGTAAAGGTCGGTGCAGTTTAAAAATGAACTAGTTGCGGGGACAGTAATACATAGTAAAATTTGCGCGTGCTGTTAATTTTTTTTTTGTTGAACGTTTCATCATAATTTTTGAACAAAACGAGGCCGCGAGTGGAACCCTGAGATGAACAGTTTCGTGTTTGAGTTGGTCGGCATAAGATATTTTTTTTTCTTTTTTGTACTATGACTTTTAATACACAGCAATATATATATATATATATTATATTACATATATTTTCAAAATTTTTGTGCAGAATGCCGAAGTTTTGACGAGTTTGTGTTAGGTATAAAACTGCACCTCTGTCTCAGTTTGTAACTTTTCGATATGCTAAGAAGCGTGACTCAAATGGTGAAAAGCAAATTTGAATCACTCTCTGTACAATATTAAGTAAACGACACTTACGGTATTTATCATTCCTAAGAATTGATTTATAGAGCTAATAGCCCTGTGGAGTTTAACATAAATATTAATTAACCCTGTAATACATTCTGGAGGTAATAGCTCAAGGACGGCATCTGAAATTCAAGAATATCTGCATTGTAATACAGATACGATGTTTACTCGGAAACTAAGGGTCGTTTAAATATTCCCGTCGAATGAGTCAATTTGGTGGATTGTGGGAGTGCTTTAGTGGTTAATGAGCTAGCTAAGTCACATTACCGTGGTTTTGTCGTTGTATTCAGTTGTATAATAAAGCGCCGCGATTGCAAATCACGCCATGTCTGAAGGACGCGCTGTGATTCGTTTCTCCATGCAAAAGCGTGGCTGAAATTTACGGGCATCATGAATTACGGAAAGATCATACGGTGTAGGAATTACAGAGATTGCCGAGCAAACGTGCATGATGGGAAACGAATTGGGAAACCTTGTGTTAGCAACGATGCTAATGTGGAAAATGTGAACAAGAAAATTCGTGAAGATGGGGATTTCCGAGACGACCGCAAATTTTCTTCATATTTCACATATGGTATTGTATGAAAGTGTCACGTACAGACTGCAGTACCATAAATTTTGTGCGAGTTAGATGCCAAAGTTGTTGATGAATGTTTACAAAAACCAGGGAATGGCCTCTGCACTAGCATCGCTACGAAGCTGACGACGTGGAGTTGAAACTAAGCAATAATCAATGCAGTGGAAACATGGGAGTTTTCCCAAGGCGGAAAAGTTTAAGCAATGGTTCGAAAATCGAAAGCTTAGGACTACTGTTTCTGGGCCAGGAATGGCGTATTATTGGTTAATTTTCTAGAATGTGGTATGACAAGTTATGCAGACGCGTATAGTAAGACCTTAAGAAAGTTAAGAAGGCGATTTAGAGCAAAAGGCGATGATTGCTCCTCTCTGGAATCGTTCTTTTGCACGATAACGCCCGACAGCACGCAGCGGCTCGCACTGTATAAAGGTATACAAGAACTTGTACCACGACATACATATATATATATATATATATATATATATATAGTATGTGTTTAAATTCGAATGCTGACTATGTAGAGAAATAGTTTAGAAGTGTCTCTAACATGTAAACATAATAGAAGTTTTTAATTTTACATTTTTGTTTTCTGGTTGCTCGACCCTTAGTTTCTAAATAAGCCTCATAGTAATAGTTTTTGAGTTATTTCGTTCGAGATTACTAAGTTACAGTTTCACCTTCCTTGTTAAATTTTTCCAGCTGTTCATTAATTTGCTTCAGCCGTCTGAAAATAGAATTTCCTAAATACCAAAATCGGTAATGGGTCATTAAGACAATGGAATAGGCAATGTGTGCAGTTACGTAACGTTTCAATACTTTACTTCCAGTGCCATCTTCTGCAGTTCTAAAGTACATTAATATATCGGCTGTGCTGATAGCAATCGACGCTAATAGGATTGTTAATATGATAAATATTGATGTCGTCCTTGCTGCCTTCGTGTGTTGTAATGGCAATATTACATCGCTCTAGAAAAAAGTCAATTTTTTCTAAAATTTTTGTTTATTATAAAGCTACTACCTTTCGAAGACATTCTACATATTTAAAATACTCAGAGATTCGAAATACACCAACAAATATTCCAGTAATCATTATTAACAGTAATCCCGACAAATCAGTAAATACCACATACATGTCTATGTCGGCCTTGATTCTAACGGACAATCTTCTTTCACATAGTATATCCTCCACAATACCTCGATAGGATAATGTAGCTAGTAAATAGACACATTAAACTTATATACTACAACGGACAATAGCTGTAAGAGTAATTTAAAACAATATTAACAATTTCATCGGGTTTTATTAACTTCTCGCTGCTTTATATGTATTTTGACAGAACACATGTAACTCTCCAAACCGATTCTAGCATTTGTAGTTAGGAAAGCAGTACACTTCATGTTGGTTTTGAACTTAGCCTTGGTCTTCTATTCGAAATTCCAACGGCAAACTTATCAGTTCAATATGCTGTATTTTCTTACTGTTTGTAATTTTGTAGCGTTAAGGATATTTAATTTACGTTCATAGCCGTAAAAATGTAAATGTTTTTATATTATTTGATGTCAGTGTATGGTTGTGTTCTAATAAGTGTTTAGCGTAGTTGGTTTTTTCCAATGATTGTATTTGTATGAGCGTATATTGTGTTCTTTGTATCTGGTATCATAATTTCTAATTGTCTGACCTATATAGGGTGTTTAAAAAATACGTTCGGATATTACCTACTTATAGATCTCATAAATACAAACAAAAAAGTCGTAATAAATATGGGTTCGAAAATCAACCGTTTTCGAGATATGGAGTTATTTTAAGAAAATTAATATTGCTTGTTATTTCAGTAAGTTCCCCACCCATTGAGACAAATATCCGTGAAAATAAAACACTTTAATTGTAAATAATTAAAGTAGATGTTCTACATGTCTTCCTTCCATTTGTACCTATCCTTCGCATCTCCGTAAAAATGAACGCCGCATTCTTTCAAAGATTCCCGGATTCATGCGAACATAATTCGTTTAAATTATTCACAGGGCTTGATTAAACTAACGACTTTAAACATCCCAAAGACAAAAGTTGAGCGGATAGAGGTCAGGAGATCGCCACACAACTGGGCCCCCTCGCCCTATCCACCTGCCGTTGTAATTTACGTTTAGAATATCTCTGACCATGATTGAAAAATGTGGAGCCCCATCGTGCATCAACCACATATTCATTCTATGAATGAGGGGGGACATCTTCTAACAATTCTAACAAAGGCAAAGTCAAGATACAATTGGCCAGTCAAACGGTTCGGAAGAAAAAAAGGGCCTATCATGTGGTTGGTCTCCAAAAACACCAAGCCAAACGTTAATTGAAAATCGTTGTTGATGATTCGATTCAATAATAGCATGAGGGTTTTCTTCTGACCAAACATTACCGTTGTGGAGATTAAAAATGCCATTTCTTGTGAAACTAGCTTCGTCAGTAAGAAAGACTTCACTAATAAAGTTTGCGTTTGCCGCAACTCTTGTCAGTATAACGAAGTTTCGGGGAAGCAACCGTTTCAGCATTTAGTAATTAAATGTTAGGTCGCTTTAGTTCCTGAAAGAGGCGTCTGCAGCAGTGCAAGTGGAGTTCTAAATTGTTTTCCCCCACGCACTCATCATCGCGTTTGATCACACTCCGGAGAAGACGCGTAGAGAAAGGGAACCCGGTATATATCCAGCATCCAAGGATAAATTTGGTACCTTGGCGTCAAGTTCCATCCGAGAAGGAAGGCCGAACAGAATTATGAATCAAAGACTTCAGCGAGGAAGTCAGCCCAGAATAGAATTACCAGTCCGCTGCAGAAGGAAGCAAACAGAAGTTGAGCCGCCGAAATATTCTCAGTCCATGAATATATTCCAGTCCGTTGGAGAATTCCATAAAATCCGCGTACCTGTACGGTGTCGCATTTATTCATTTTGTGGAACACTTCGCCGTTGGGGATACTTTGATTGATATCCAGCAGGTTATGCCAGTTAGTATCAATCAGGTCAACATACCAATGAAATAAGAGATTGAAGGTTTCATAAGCCGGTCAGGCTAGGTTAATTTGACCACTGATTTTCCTATTTTTCCCGTAATTGGGAATTTCCGAACTAATTTAACAATACGTTCTAGTCGGTTAGACCAGATTATAGGTATTTTTAAAATTAGGCATTAACAATTTCAAGTACTCACCGTACAGTCATATTTCATTTTAAAATATTCTACGAAACATTTAAACTCCTTTATCGTCGAGATTACCAAGCCAAGA
Source organism: Limonius californicus (assembly GCA_014611495.1). Classification (NCBI taxonomy): domain Eukaryota; kingdom Metazoa; phylum Arthropoda; class Insecta; order Coleoptera; family Elateridae; genus Limonius; species Limonius californicus. The sequence continues at coordinate 4,891 of JABXWE010000752.1, read as the reverse complement.
ACGTTTTCCCAGCACATCTGGTTTATAGCGACCCGTGAGTTACCTGCATCCGTTCATTGAATCAGCGAAGCCACGGAAACCGTAAACAACTGCTCAGATGGATTAAATTAACCAGTACGCGTACCAGGTGACAATTTAATTTTATAACTGTGTGAACACTAAAAACGATTCCGATTAGTGGTTTCGGGATACATTGTGTTAAACGCATTTAAAACTAACTGCCAGGTGCCAAACATTTTTCGTTTGTTTATGTCACCATGAAGTACACCTGCTGCACGCGGCCTACAGCTGGACCGTAACCTTCGCCGTCCATTCAACTGAACTTCCATCCAGGGGCGTACCGACCAGGATTTTGCAGACATTATAATATCATTTATAACCTCAGATTCAAATATATTTGTTCCTTTGTTGTAACAGTTAAATATAATAGATCCTGTTATAACCATTACAGTCTCTCCGCACGTTATTACGAACTTCTGGCTCTGAGTTAAAACCAGGTAACCGTCCCCACGTGGACGGACCGTTACATCAGTGTTCATCGGCAAATCACCAGACGTGCAGCATAATCAGGCACAATAAGAGTCTGTACCCTTTGAATATGATATGGGTACAATTGCTCCTCACCTAACATTCTCCAAATTAGGGAAGCATTAATATTTGTTGCGGCTGAGAGTCTTCTAGTACGGTACCTGGATTTTCTTCAATCTTTCTTAAAATGGTAAGTTCTTCTTCAGGAGTAGAATCTGATCTAGGCCGACCACCACCACGGTATCCGGATTTAAATGCGCCCACAAACGTTGATATAATTTTTAAAAATTTGTCACACGGAAGTGCCCGGTTCGAAAATGCTTCGGCATATAAGCGACGTGCCTCATAAGAATTACCATTGGCCGTACCATACATGAAATGCATATCTGCTATTTCCGCGTTGGTATACATATTCCAACAACAACAATAATAATATTGACACTTACAAGAACTTAAGCAAATGTTGTTTTACCGGCGCCGGTAGCTCGGATAGGTTGGCCGTATGCCTTTCACGCAGCTGTCCTGGGTTCGAACCCGGACGCCGAGGTCGGTGGTATTTTTCTGAGCGATAAAAAAACGCTAAAACGTCCCTTCTTCTCGGATAGGAAATAAAATCGTAGGCCCCGTGTCCAAGTGTTGTTGGGAACGTCAAAAGAACCCTCAAACAGGCTAAATTTCCAGGTGTAGTAGGATCGCTCGCCATAGTAGCAGAAATAGGCCGACGTTAAATAAAAACAAACAAGCAAACAAATGTTGTTTTATGTACTTCCATAGAAGACGTAATAAATACGATTCCGCACTCCTACTTCGTGTAAATAATTTGGCTGAATTTTGAAAACCGTTGATTTTCGAACCCATGTTTATTACGACTTTGTTGTTTGTATTGATGAGATCTATAAGTGGGTAAAATATCCGAAAGTATTTTGTAAACACCCTGTATATACAGAATTACACTGCAAACAGTTTCATTTGTAATCACCCGTTTTTAACAAATCATTAGTTCTATCTTTTGCGTTGAATAAGGTCTTGAAAGTGATTGTCTCATTTCAAAATTTTATTGAATGTGCATGTTATATTTATAATTTAGCAATTTTCTCTGATATATTACCGAAAATAATATTGAAGTATGTTTAAATTTGTGGGAGTGGTCTTTTGTATAAATTTTTTGAATCTGATAATTTTAAAATCTTTCCTGTAAGGGGAAGATGTGTAGCCAACACTGACATGCATTTTCTAATTCGCTGTAGATAGTGCAGAATAATGTAATGTAAATTTTTCCTCACCTAAAATCAATGCTATAGCAACACTGTATATAGCATAAATCGGAGACCACTTCCAATAAATTAGGTCCTCTTGTTTCCATAATGATATTGGAAAGAGTCCGAAAATTCTACAAACATAGATTGCAGGTGCAGACACTCGATATATTGGTTCAGAAATAAGAACACTTTTTTGCCACCACATTTTTTGTCTTATATTGAGTTTCCGTTTTTATTCATACTCGTTAAACCATGAAACTAATACAATACAGTATCTCGAGGAAACTACTTTTGTAGTATTTCGTAGTGCCTTAGTTCCCGCTCCAAATTAAAAGGAGAATCACGCGTCTACTGAAAGTACCTAAAATTTTACGGTAATTTGTTATTATGTTTCAGTACAAATGTCTAAATAAACGCGATGGAAATCACAACTGGATTAATGCATAGTTAATATTGTAAATAAGAAATGAACAGGTAGTAAGAAAGTTTAACCGTAATGGCTTTTAGTGTTCAAGCTTTGTCAGAAAATTATTAGTTCTTAACAGGTAATTGCTGGAAAATATAGAAGCATAATAACATACCACTACTAATCACAATTGAATTGGAGGCATTCGCTTTAAGATGTTCATGTGGTATTTCGGTAAGCATAAAAAATCTAAAATACTATTAGTTATTCTAATCTAAAGAGAAACACTAATTTTATTTTTTTTGTAAGTAATTTATCTGCAAATACTAGCGCAGGCATATTAGCTGAAAAAAATTGCCGAAGTATTCAACTGTTTAGCAAAAAAATGCCCATTAATGATAAAAAATATTTTTTTTAATTTGACCTGCATAGCAAAAGATTAATCAAGTGTCCTTTCTTATTATTTGTTAAAAATCGCACTGTGAGTAAAAGATAAAAAAAATTAGAGAAGGGAATTTTTCAATTTTTTTATATTCCCCTACTTAAGTTTTAATACAATTTTATTTGCTTCAATTTAATATCAATAAGATACTTCATTATTTATAAAAAAGCACCAAACAAACGAAAATTAGTGCATGAAATAATATTAAAAATAGTTAAATTTTTGCAGTTTTATATTTTCTTCCCGTTTTAAATATAATTAGGTGTGTTATTATTATTTTATTATTATTATGGAGTTTTCACAGGTCTTGCAAGCCCATCGTTTTGGTGTGAGGCAAGACTAAGTTAGTTTCTGGTATGCATAACAGGGCCCGACTCTGCGGGTTACTATATTGGCGCGTAACCGTGCCTAACCTGCCTGGTGTAAGATGTGTGCGTGTGGAGTCTTGTTACTCCTCTAGTGCGACCGTAATACGAGGAGTACCATTAGTATGATCCCCAATGGCAAATGGAGACCGGGACCCAGTACCGATCACTCAGGGAATTAGAAAAATTTCCGACCCTGTATTGATTCGAACTGGGAAGCATTTGGACTATTACATCCAAAGCCTGACTCTTTCACCACTAAGCCACCCCAGTCCTTAATCAGGTGTGTTACTGGTATTAAATTAACACAAATGAAATGAAGCGATTGGTAAGGCTACAAGGTCAATGAAAAACAACAAAGTAAGTGGACCCGGCGGCATTGCGCCAGAATTTATCAAATACACAGAGGAACTATGGAGAATTATTCGACAATTATTTGAGAAAGTAATAAACGGGGAAGAAATTTCAAATGAATGGAAATACACGCATGTGACATCTATTTTAAAAAAGGGAAAAGAAATCAGTGCAAAAACAACAGAGGGATTAGTGTGCTTGCAACCATGGGAAGACTTTATGGCAAACTAGAAGAAAACCTACACGGAAAAATAGGAGAAGAACAAGCGGGATTCACAGCAGGTAGATCATGCACCGACAATATTTATACGATACAACAAACATTGGAGAAGAAAAAAGCAAAAAATAAAGATATTCATTATTCAGTTAGCCTTTATTGACCTGAGAAAGGCATACGACACGGTACCTAGAAAGGTACTATGGGAAGCTACGGCAAGAATGGAAATACCAGAAACACTAATAAGAGCAGCCAAAAATCTGTACAAAGACAATAAGATACACATAAAAGTTGGAAAGCGACTCACCTCAAACCTCAAAACCTCCAAGGGACTGCTACAAAGATGTTCAACATCACCAACATTGTTTAAATTATTCCCAGAAGACACGCTAAAAAAATGGAAATAGAAATGCCAAGGAATGGGAGTGCTTATAAAACATGAATACCGATACACCGTGTGCTTTGCAGATGATCAGGTAGTGGTCGCACAAGACGAAGATTATTTCAGCTATATGATAAGAAATCTATAAGAAGAGTACTGTCAAGCTGTTAATGACGAAATATAAAGTCCTCGTTGCGACATTTGCTTATTAATTAAATGCTTTGAAAATTTCAAATAGCGAAAAGCTATTGCCATGTACTTTAAATATAGTAGGAATTATAATGTAAAATGTAATCGATATAGATTCTATATCTAACAAAACGTCGAAAAGTATTGAGAACAGTATGTACTTAGGGGATATTTAACCCGACGTGAAATAAACAGGCTTCTTGGTGGAATATCGATAAAAAATTCTAACAACATCGTCTCTGTTATCTCTTAGCTCAGAACTATTCTTAATAAACTGTTTGGATATTTTTATGTTTATGGAAAGGTATGTGGATTATAATGAAAAGAGAACAGTGCCTTTCGAACATAGAATTATTGAGTGTAAAGCAATCTGGAAGGCCGTGTAAAATCATACCGTGTTATTTAGACAATTCTTCAGCCGTAGTTTGTCAGTTTAGTTGTTAGTTTAGCTTACATAGTATTTCTAAAAATATATTTTAGATCAACTATTTTGCTTGCTTGCTTGCTTTGAATGAGCGAGATCTAGGACGCGGTTTTCCAAGCATCTCTATGCACTTAGGCCACATTTGGCCCATTGTACACCCTAACTAAGAATTTTGCCTATCTGGGGTAATTCCAACTCCAGTAGTGATTTTTAATGTGTCACACATCGCAGTGGCACGGGACCTACGGCTTTACTTCTTATCCGACAGAAGGCGCATTTTCAGATTTTTCCCCGCTAGAAAAATCTCGCCGACCTCAGCCAGGTT
>JABXWE010000751.1:0-29224 GCA_014611495.1 Limonius californicus | reverse complement strand
GGCCTACTAATTAAATTCTCCATAAATGCAAAGACATCGTCAACGTTGCCAAGTATAATATTCTTTAAGTGTCTCGTGTGAGGAAACTAAGTACTATAGGAAGTTCGTGTTAGTGTTTTTGAGGACTGTATTTCTTACAGAAGAGTGCTACCTGAAGCTTTTAAGGTATTTAAAGGACACCCTGTATATATACTTGAATACGTTTTTTATGGAAATTTCAACGTGAAAATATTTTCTCGAAAAAAATACAAAGTTGAATGGACCAAGTTGAAATAACGTAACATCGTCCAATTGTCGTATATTCCCACCGAAAGGAAACAATCGGCAAGACGTCGTACAGAACTTAAAAGCGGAAACATTAAAAAATACTTAAAAACTCTAATTTTAGTTGTTACAGCGGCGGTACTCGTGCTTTTTTTATGCGGAAACCACCAAGTCTGACCGGCGGGTGATTTGTAAATCAATGAGTTTCGACGGGGCACACATTCCGTCAATTTCTGTCGTTTCTGGTGCTAAATGAAAACAGAGCCGCACTAATGGAAGTAATTAATATTATACACATTATACACATATTAGTATTATACACGTGTATTTGTTGTTTGTGGGGGTAATTGAGTGGATTGCCAAGGGAAATGTAAGAGGACTAAGTAATGCCAGAATTGTTCTTTCCTGCTCTAATTCAAATCCAAGAGCATGTATCTACACTTCAAGGAAGTTAAATGCTCAACTAATACCAGATTTTTGTTTCAGAGACTGGTAGTCATAAGGGTTAGTGTTTTAAGAGACGGCAGAAAAACAAACCTCGTAGTCTGTCAGCCTACCTACCTTATGACTCCCCCAGCCCGCCACCCTCTCGAGAACTCGAAAGGGTAGTCAACTACTGCAAGGCCAACCACTTTCCCCCGCTAATTGGCTGTGGCACAAATGCCCACCATACGGGTTCTAGCTCGCTAGCCCAATTGACCAAGGGCTGGCAGGTATCGCAAAACCGTCTCTCTCGAATCATCGATACATACGGCTTAGTCTAAGCACAAACCTCCACGAAAAGGAAGTGTACAGAAACCCTAAGTATACGGTCTTTCTTTAGTAAGGAGGCCCTTTCAGATGAAGTATGAGGGTTTCCAAACAGTACTTGTACGATAGGAGAAGTGGAGAACAATCTACTAACTCTCAACAACGCGATTACGGCAGCATACGAAATTTGCTGCCCTCTACGACATTCTAAAAGGACGAGATAAATACCTTGGTGAAATTCCGAACTCCAAAAACGGAGCAAGCAAACACGCAGGCTCTTGAATAGGGCGATGCGCACACACGCTGTAGACGACTGAGACCTCTACAGACGGTCTCAACGTGACTACAAGGCATCTATCTGTAGATCCAAACGAAAGGCTTGGAAGGCTTTCTGCTACCGCATTGCCTACCAGAGGCAGCTCGACTGCAGAAAGTACTCTCAAGAAACTCCAGAGCAAGGTTAGAGTGCTTGAGGCTCTCTTCTGGTGACCTTACGGCCACTGACTCTAACGCACCTCTTGGAAGTTCACTTCCCCGGCTCAACGGCTGAAGACGAGGAGGCTCCACCGGTAAAGGCTTCCCACATTGGCGGCAACCCAATGGATTGAGAGATTGCCTCGAAAGTGGTAAGTCACGAAAAGATCAGATGGGCCGTTGCATCATTTGATCCATACAAAACTCCTGGGAATGATGGAATTTTTCCGGCTCTCCTCTAAGAGGGGTTGAACCTGCTTATCAAACCTCTATATCACATATCCAGAACCTGCCTTTCCTCCGGGTACGTACCAGTACCTTGGGGATCAGCAAAGGTAGTGTTCATTCCAAAAGCCGGTCGATCTGTCCATGACTCGGCCAAATCTTTCAGACCTATCAGCTTAACCTCTTTCCTACGTAAAACGGTCAAGAGGCTTTGGTAAATAGGTACATAAGAGATGGCGCACTGATGGTATCTCCATTACACCCTCACCAATATGCGTACCAGACGGGCAAATCTGTGGAATCGGCCTTTCACCAAATTGTTCTTAACGTCGAGAAGGCGCTTAACCACAGAGGTCTGGCCGTTTGCACATTCTTAGATATCGAACGCGCTTTTGACAAAATGGCCTTCGAATCAATATACACTGCCGCTACGAACCATGGAATCGAGCTATCTATCATTCTATGGTTAAGATCAATGCTAGAAAACCGCAAAGCGATTGCCACTCTCAATGACAGTACCGTAAGGGTGACCGTCAGGCGCGGGTGTCCGCAGGGAGGAGAATGCTCTCAGAATTGTGGAAACATGGTGCAGAAGACACAATTTGGCGGTTAACCCTACCAAAACCGAACTAGTACTCTTCACGAGGAGAAGGAGGATTGTGGGATTTCAAGAACCACAACTATTTGGTATTTCCTCGAGGGCCGCCGGGAAGGTTAAGTACCTAGGAGTAATCCTGGATGCTAAACTCACCTGGAGGGAGCACTCAGAAAGACAAATACAAAGAGCAACTGCCTCCTTCTGGATGTGCAGACGCACCTTTGGGAAAGCTTGGGGCCTAAAACCGAATGTCATCATGTGGATGTACATGACGGTAATAAGGCCCCTACTCACCTACGCGGCCTTGTCGTAGTGGCCCTCTACCACCACAATAAGCACAAGAAAACGTTTTGGTCAACTCCAACGACTAGCGTGTCTAGGAGTGACAGGAGTAATGCGAACTGCCCCCACTTCGGCTCTGCAGGTACTTCTCGGATTTGCGCCCCTTCATATAGTGATTGAGGCTGAAGCTAGGAAGGCAGCTTAGAGGCTCAAGTGTGCTGGGCAGCGGTCAATTGCTGGGGTAGCACTGGGGCACATGAGAGTCCTGCCGAGGTTGGCGGAGACCCATGTCATCTTGAATATGAGAAGTGACCGTATGCTCACCAGCTACTTCTTCAACACACCTTACAAAATAGATCTTCCCGCCAGGGAAGACTGGAGCACCCAAAACTGCAACCTTCTGACTCCCAAGGGCACTGTATGGTTCACAGATGGCTCTAGGACCCAAGACGGTACAGACGCAGGTGTCTATGGAGAATCACCAAGAGTAAAACTTTCGCTCTCTCTCGGCAAGTACGCCACCGTTTTCCAGGCCGAAGTATACGCTATACTGGCCTGCACCCACGAAACCCTAGAAAGAGGTTTCGCAAATAAACACATCTACATTTGCTCGGACAGCCAATCAGCTCTCCAAGCCCTAAAGTCTTGCAGAGTAACTTCGGAGCTAGTGCTTGAAATGTCGCTTGGCTCTGATGCGATTCTGTGAGCATAACTCAGTAAACCTGCTGTGGGTACCAGGCCACAGCAACATTGATGGTAACGAAGAGGCGGACTCGCTGGCCAAACAGGGTTCTATTGAACACCCGTTCGAACCAGAACGAGTTCTCGAAATACCACAATGCAATGCAAAACTAGAAATGAAGAAATGGGTGAAAACACAGGCAGGCTAAACTCTTTATTGGAGAAGAACCCCTACCAAAGTTCCAAGAACTTCTAAAGTTTAACAAGAAGCACATCAGGACCCTAACAGGACTCCTAACGGGCCACTGTCACCTGAACAAACACCTACATAGGATCGGCATTGTAGACGATCCCACTTACAGATTATGCCATGAAGAGGACGAATCCTCTCTTCACATAATGTGCCAATACCTCAGTCTCATGAGGCTGCGGCACAAATATCTTGGGGCTGGAATACTGGCACCGGAATATTTGCAGCTCATCCCTTTAAACCAGCTGCTAGCCTTCGCGGTGGGCACTGAGCTTTTTGAGGACGAGCCGTAACAGGGCGGATTGCACAATGGGCCTATGGCCTGAGTGCTGTGGGTGGAAAAAACCTGCACCGCTTCAATACAATACAATATTGGTTAGATTTCACTAGTGTCCTCGGCTGGATTCGCCAAACTGAAGAATGGGCTATTTTCGTCGGGAACAGAGTGCAGGAAATCAGATCCTTAACAATTATCGACAACTGGAGACATGTTCCAGGAGAACGAAATCCCGTTGATCTCCCATCGAGAGGGTGCTCTCTCAAACAGCTGGCTCATTCAAAATGGTGGGAGGGTCCTGCCTGGTTGTATTAAGATACAAGCAAATGGTTTCCAAAGGAATCAGAATACGATCAGAATGTCATCATGTGGATGTACACTGCGGTGGTAAGACCCCTCTTGATAAACTGGTTGATGTCCAAAGGTCTCATAATGGGATAAGTGATTAACGTAGTAAATAAAACAAAGTCGAATCCCACAAACGTAATATATTTATTAATGAAATAAAAATTATTATTCGTAAACGTTTTCAAGGCGGCAGCGCCCCATCTTCAGACTACAAAGTAATAAATAATGCTAAACAATGTCAGAAAAAGAAAAAGCAATATACACTTACCAAGTAAGTAGGAAAAGTTTTTACAAAAATATGAAATAACGTGATACATAACCAAACAATAATTCAATAGTCAAAAACTGAATTAAAAAGCGACGTCGAAACTAAATATAATTCTAAAAACACTTAATACATCACGTAAAGTTACATTTTAAATTTGAAATGCAAAAAACCCATACTTAGGGCAAGATGAACGAAAATAATTAAATATCAAAAGACCAAAGCAGCCATGTGCGAATACAAATTCGTGAAGAAGATGCCGAAAACTAGCGACATCAACATCAAAGATACAAAATTCAAAAGCAAACTACAAAGGTGTGAAACTTGACTACCTCCAAAAGGTACAAATCTCATAAACTAGAGGGAATGAACATCTGTCATAACATAAAAATAATAATAATTTTAAATTTAACAATAAAATAGGCAACAAACTTCTAAATCCCGAGGAACAGAAAAAAGTCAACAAGCTACGTTAAACTATTAAATATGTAGGGAAGATTATTAAAAGTTATATCATTGAGAATATACTCAGGGTTGTCTTTAAAAGTTTTCATCGCTTTATTAATCTCCAAAATCTCGAGTAAATTTAATTGTAACCCTTTATCGCATATGAGTAACACTTCGAAATCTAAAGTTTGGTTAATATTATGGTTTTTACTGACACAATGATTAGCAAACGCAGATTTGAAAATAATATTCGGATCAACAGTAACTAAATTGTTTTTAATTATATTTTTGTGTTCCTTTACCCTCGTGGTAAAGGATCTGCCAGTTTGCCCTATATAGAACGCCGGGCAACTGTTGCAAAGAATTTTGTAAACACCTGAAAGCAAGTGAAGTTCTATTTTATCTTTGTTACGTACTAGTAATTTATTTAAAGTGGTGGGTACGGAAAAAGAGATCTTTATATTGACACGTTTGAAAATGTTACTTAGTTTAACAGATAGAGGGCCCACAAAAGGTAGGGAGAAATATTTTAAGGAAGGAACTGATCTAGTAATATCCAAATAAGTAGATTGACGAATCTGGTAAGATTTTTGAATTTTACAAAACAAGCTGTTAATGATATCTGAATGATAACCATTATTGTACGCTATCTGATGAATGATATTGAGTTCATTGTTAAATTCTTGTTGACCAAGCGGAAAAGAAAACAATCGATGAAAAAAGAACCTGAAGGAGGCTAATTTATGACTTAGAGGGTGTAGTGAATCAAAAGGAATAACGTGGTCAGTAGTAGACGGTTTTCTGTAAATGTTAAATTTTAAACTATTGTCACAATGGGAAACTAGAATGTCCAAAAAGGGGAGACAATCATTAACTTCGATTTCAAAAGTAAATTTTATATTCTTATGTAGATCATTCAAAATGTCTAAGCATAAATTAAGGTCAGCTCTAGAACCCTTAAAAATAACAAAAATGTCATCAACATAGCGTTTCCAATAAAGAAAATGTTTGCATAACGTGGGATGTCTAAAGATACTTTTGACCTCAAGGTTATTCATGAAAATGTCGGCTAATAAGGGAGATAAACAAGAGCCCATAAGGGAGACCTGTGATTTGTGTGTAAACAGAGCCGTTAAAGGAGAAAAAATCCTGTTGAAAACAAAGTTTAATCAGATCGAGGACCGTGGACACCTGAACATCTGACAACTCAGAATGATTTAGAAAATTTAAGATAATATCAAAACATTCCAATTTAGGGACACTAGGAAATAAATTGGTAACATCAAAAGAAACCAAAAGAAATTGAGGAGGTAGTGAAAAACTATGAAGAGAAGTGATAAGTTCACATGAATTATTGATTGAATAATTTGTTTGGTAAGTTATGTAATGTGGTAAAAACGAACTAAGAAAAGAAGTCACTTTATAAACTGGGGTGTTAATGTAAGAGACCACCGGGCGTATGGGAATCTCTGGTTTATGTATCTTGGGTAAGCCGTATAACCTCGGAATTAACGGATCCATAACCAACAGGTTGTTGTAGTTGTGGTTAAGAGATTTCAAAACATCTCTCGATTGGAACAATTCGGCAAGAACTCTGGTAATGAAAGAATTTAAGGGGTTGATATTCTTAATCTTAAAATCATCTGAATCTAAAAAAGTAGTGACTTTGTCCAAATAATCTGACTTATTTAATATCACTAGACAATTACCTTTGTCAGCTTTAGAAAAAACGTTTACGAATAATAATTTTTATTTCATTAATCAATATATTACGTTTGTGGGATTCGACTTTCTTTTATTTACTACGTGTAAGACCCCTCATTACATAGGCCGCGCTGGTATGGTAGCCGCGGGTCACCCTAGCAAGCGCAAAGAAATGCTTCGGCCATCTCCAACGGCTGGTTTGTCTAGGAGTGACAGGAGCAATGCGAACAGCACCCACAACGGCATTGGAAGCCCTTCTCGGACTCGTGCTCCTTCATCTTACGATTGAGGCTGAGGCTAGAAGGGCGGCCTATAGGCTTTAGTGTGGGGGGCAGTGGACAAAGGTAGAGGGAACGCTGGGGCATTCGCGGGTCCTGTCAACTATGGCAGAGGATCACGATACCCTCGGCATGAGAAGTGATCGAATGGTACCCTTCTTCTCCTTCAACACACCATATAAAACAGTCATCCCTTCTAGAGAGGATTGGGATACCCGAGCCCATAACCTCCTCACTCCTAAAGGCCTTGTCTGGTTCACAGACGGCTCTAGGACGGAGGCTAGCGTAGGGGCGGGCGTCTACGGCGAATCACCTAGAGTTAGGCGTTCGTTCTCACTGGACAGGTACGCCACAGTATTCCAGGCCGAGATGTTTGCCATCCTGGCCTGTGCTTATGAAAACCTAGACAGAGGTTTTACTAACAAACATATTTACATCTGCTCGGACAGCCAGGCCGCTCTCTTAGCCCTGACTCTTTCAGGGTGTCTTTGGAGCTGGTATCTGAATGCCGAGCGGCGCTGACGAGACTCTGCACGCAGAACTCCGTAAAGTTGCTGTACCAGGTCACAGCAACATCGACGGTAACGAAGAGGTGGATCAGTTGGCTAGGCAGGGCTCCAATGGGGACCCGCCAGGACCTGAGCCAATTCTTGGGATACCATATTGCAACGTAAGGCTGGTAACGAAGAAATGGGTCTGGACCCGGTTTCTTCGTGAATGGTCTTTACAGCAGAGACCCAGGCAAGCTAAACTCTTTGTTGGAGAGATATCGCTGTCGACGTCAAAAGAGCTTCTAAAATTTAGTAAGAAGCAAATTAGGATCGTAACAGGACTCCTGACGGGGCACTGTCACCTCAATAAACATCTGCTCAGAATCGGCATCGTAAATGACCCGATCTCCAGACTTTGCGGGGAAGATGAAGAATCTTCCCAGCACATATTATGCCAGTGCGTCAGACTTATGACCCTGCGACACAAACACTTCGGTGCAGCGTTCCTGGAACCGGAGGACATAAGGCTCATCCCTATAGGCCACGTGCTAGCCTTTGCGACTGGCACCGGCCTATTCCAAGATGAGAATTAAACGGCGGTATGCACAATGGGCCTAAGGCCTGAGTGCCGCGGGGCCAACCCGCACCGCAGGAAGAAGAAGAAGAACGATACTGGATCCTAGGAGGACGTCGCATAATGCGGTCAGTTATCACAACGTTCGTGAAAGAGGTATACCGCAAAGAAACTTAAATCAACTACGCCCGCTTTGCTCATCGAGCGAATTAGAGAGGCAGTTTGTTTTGAGGTAACAGGTGCAGATTTTGCGGGTCCTTTATACTTGCGAGATGACAAGAAAGCTTGGATATGTCTTTATACGTGCGCCGTCTACAGAGTCGTTCATTTGGAATTAGTAACGTCCTTATCCACTACTGGTTTTATATAAGCGCTCAGAAGATTTGTGGCACGACGCCGAAGACCACGCGTTACTTATTCGGACAATGGCACGAATTTTGTGGAGACAGAGAACATATTTCGTCAGTTAGATTGGGAAGTATAGCGCCAAACAACGAATATGTTGGCGGTTTAGTCCACCGTCAGCTCCCTGGTGGGGAGGTTGGTGGGAACGATGAATAGGTGTACTGAAGCAGCTACTACGAACAGTTTTAGGACGTGCAAGGTTCAACGGCGAAAAAGTATACACAGTTTTATGTAAGTGTGAGTCGATAATTAATTCGCGTCCGTTGAGATACGTATCCAATGAACCAGAAGGTTTAGGTCCATTATTATTCAACAATTTAATTACAAATCGTTACCGTCACAGTTAAGGCACCAATCCCATTGTTTTACTAACCGACGTATAGCCTGCTCATAGAATTATTGTAGCTGTTGATTGAAAAAGTCTTCCGCAGCTATATGTACTTCTGTGTCAGACTCAAAATCCCGATCTTTTAACGCCCTTCTCGGCGGTCCAAAAATATAGAAATCGGAAGGCGATAGATCCGGGCTATAGGGTGGATGCTCTAAAATCCTTTATTTATTTCGTTGAAGATTTTCTTTTACCACATTAGCAACATGAGGCCTAGCATTGCCTTCCAGCAAAATAACTCCACGCGTATGTTTTCCTGGACGTTTCCGTCTTATTGCTTGATGAAGCTTGTTCAAAGTTTCATTGTACAGATTTGCAGTGACATTTACACATAGGTTGTGCTTTAAACTTTTTCGGTGGTGGTGAACTTGAATGTTTCCATCGACGATAACTTACTGGATGGCTCGTAGTAATGGCACCAAGATTCGTCACCAGCAACTTGTTGATCAAAGATGGGTTTCAGTTGAACAAGCCTCGTATAATGAGAAACAGTATAATTGTACGAGGAGAAACTGAAAGTAACAATGGTGATTGAACTTTCCAACAAAAGGTGCTTTTCGCCACGCGAAAAAAAATATGGCTACAGAACAATTCCGTCAACCTTCTTAACTGGCAACTCAACAGTTCCGATTTTTATTCTATAAAAAGCGTCTGGGGCATCAAGAAAAGTAAATCGCAGAATGACCTTCAAAAAATGTTTGATACTTTAAAGTAAAAACTCGTGGATATTTGGCTATTCATGGTGCCAGGAGAATAATGTTGTAATTGTTTCAATAAACATTAATATCTCAATAATTAATATCTGTCCGATTTTCCTAAAAGTAAGACTAGGTATATGCACTAATACTGAATCTCAATTATTAAAGCGAGCAAAATCAAGTGTCTCAACCTATAATTAGCCGGCCTCGGTGGTCTAGTGGTTAGCGCATTTGCTTTTAGATCCGAGGGACGCGGGATCGAACCTGGCTGAGGTCGCCGAGATTTTTCTAGAGGGGAAAAATCTGAAAATGCGCCTTATGTAGGATAAGAAGTAAAGCCGTAGGTCCCGTGCCACTGCGATGTGTAACACGTAAAAAATCACTACTGTAGTTGGAATTACCTCAGATAGGTAAAGTTCTTAGTCAGGGTGTACAATGGGCCAAATGTGGCCTAAGTACATAGAGATGCTTGGAAAACCGTGTCCTAGATTTCGCTCTTTCAAACACAATACAATACAACCTATAGTTGTTGGGGGCTCCTAGTGCCGTGTTAATAACATCGATATGATTTTCGTTCAATCTTATGTTTGTCGATATTGTCTGCAAGGCATGCATATTTTGCTTGCTTTGTTGCTGTGATTACTTACGTATTTATGGACTGTTGTTTTCCTTGGAAAGGCGATTATGTTGAATTTTATGGCCGCGATATAGTTGTACATATTCATGACATCTTGTTAATGTGCGTCATATTATGAATATGTAATCTTTTTTCTTTTAAATTATTTCTTTGTCTTTTACAATTATCGTTTTACCGGGCATAAAACTCGCAGGGCCGGATTTAGGTCTGTGGAGGCCCCTGGGCAGAATTCGTTTGAGGGCCCTACTTTCTACCATTCAAAAAAAATCCCAATGGCACAGGACCAATTGGACAGGCTTATGTTAAGTTACATTTTGCATCAAATCAAAACAAATAAAACAATTTTTTTTTGAATTTTCTTAAATAAATGTTTTCATGTACGTTTTAGAAAAAAAATGTTATATACAAAAGTTGTAGAACGTGTTAAGGTATATAAAAAATCTAGTAACTTATTTGCGTCAGATCAAAAACAAAGGAAATACGATTTTTTTTCAACTTCGACAGTTTATTAAGTTTAGTAATACATATTTATATTAAATTCCTGGTACTTTTCTAGATTTTCTTATTGAAAATTCATTGATTATGTCGGACGTATCTAGTTGCTTTAAGACATCGTGTTCAAGGCTCATTATAGAGAGATGATTCAAACGCTCTTGACCCATCATAGACCGAAGTCGATTTTTTATTAATTTGAGTTTTGAGAACGATCTCTCCCCAGTGCAGTTAGTTAGCATCAGAACTAAATATAGACGAAGGGTCACCTCCACGTTTGGAAACGCATCATCCACTTTCTTCTCTTTTAGCAGCCGGTACATTTGAAGTTCTTTACTTATATTTGATAAGCCGATATCCACCTCAAATGTATTGAAAAAATCAACAAATTGTACTAATTCGACACCTAGGTTCTCATCTAAATCATTGTTATACATTCTAACAAGTTTTAGTGAGTGAGCTTCAATTTCATTGGTACTTAAATTTTCCAAATGATGTAGAAATCCAAAATCAGAATGAATGGCTTCATATGCAGAAAGCCTCTGACTTAAAGAGGTAGTGAATTGATCAATAATAGGAATAAAATTTTGAGTTCTGAATTTCTCTGATGGTGTCATATCAGCCTCTGGAGCCTTTCCATAATCCAGTGGAGTAAGCCGAACATTTCGTTGTCGCGTCCTATGCGTGGAATAATCTTTGGTTCCGCTTATCTTCTCACCCCGTGTCTCATACATTTCGAAGTTATCACGTCTTGACTTGATAAATTCTTTGAGTGATGCAAGTGCTGCCACTCCTGAATTAAGGTCAATATTTGGATCTTGAAGAATAAGACTTGTGCTGTTTGTTCTCTCTAAATTTCATTCCAAAATATTGCAAATATTCCTGTTTCCAGTAAACACATTCGGTTATACAAACCATTCGCATCGCTACGGGTTTTAAATTGTTGGTCACCATCTTCTGAAATTATGGACAATGTTTCTTTAATGTGTCGCCTGGTAGTTTCTGTTTAAATGAACATCGCTTAAATACCTTCTTGTCGCAATGTTGTAGTTTAGATGTTCCTACTCTAATCCAGTATTCAATATTTGTCACGTTTTCGGGCCATAGACCAATATCAAACACGGCGGAAATGGTGGAATCTGATTCAAAATCTTTCTTTTCTTCTTTTTCCTCACTTTTTGTGGCATCGAACTTTAAAATCTTGGATGTTTGACATGATTCCTGATCTTTACATTCTACAAGAATTTCATCGTCGTCATTGTTTTGTTTTTCTGTGGAAGGTTTACTAGTAGAAGTAGAAGTGGAAGCAGTTGTTATTAGAAAGTCAGTCATACGCTGTGTTTTTGCAATGACTTCTGCACATCTTTTGTTTTTCTCTTGAGCCAGTTTGCGTTTTTGAGCACCACTTTCATAATTTCGCTTTCCCTTATGTCGATCCATATCCTGAAATGAATAAGTAATGTCGAAATTCGAAATATGAATTGAAAAATATAACTTGATACTTGATTTGAAAATGCATTGAAAAGTGAAATAAATCGAAAAAAAGTTCGGCTAATGTCTTAAGTACTTTAGTAAATAATTTAGTAAGAGTGGAACATTTCATACAAAAAAATTAAAAAAAACGTGTGTGTGGTCGGAGGACCCCTGGTAAATTTAACCCTATTAGAAAAATAAAATAAAACCTACCTACAGGCTACTAAATTTGCAGAATTACACTTAATTCACTTGTTTTCTTATTAGTTTGGGTTAGCTATGAGCTCGCGTATTGGTGATGGACGAATAATTTTTACTCGGTCTCGACACAGTTTATTGCTGGAAGCTTTAAACCTATGGTCTCGGTTCTCGGTCTGTACCTACCTAGCGATTTGAAACATTCGCCGTTGACTGGCTGATTCGCTGAACTCGTTCAAGTTCGTTCTCCTACGCCTACACGACCCGACACGCATGACCGTTATCACTGAAGTAGTAATCAGTGGCGTAGCGCGTAGTGCCTTCGTAATAAGTTTTAATTATAATTGTAATATACAAATGTGTTTGCTTTGCATAATGCATAAAATAAAAATATAATTCTCTTAATGTGCGGATTATTCTTATATGTGTGGGGGCCCTCTTTTTTGTGGGGGCCCCGGGCAGCTGCCCAGCCTGCCCCCCCTTAAATCCGGCACTGTAATGAAAATATAGTATATAGGGTAAAGCCGGGAGGCATTTTTCCGTCTCCTATAAGGCTAGCGCAACCGAGTCCGTTAATCGTGTAGGAAACGGTTGCGAGACCTGCATCTCGGTTCCCTAAAGGGTTACTAAAGAGTTTTACTAAATGTTTTATTAAGTAGGTACGTATAAAAAAAGTAATGCCATTCAGGTAAGTAGGTAGGTAAGTACCTATCCTAAGTAACAATAATAAACGAGATAAGTACAAAATAGAGTAGTGGAATAATATAAAAAGAATGGCGGCAAGGATTGACTGCGGAACTTTTCATCGTGCCTTCATCATTCATTATCGCACCTTTAATTAAAGAAAGTATACATGGAAGAGGGCTACTATATAAAAAAAATAATTTCATTGTAATAAGAGATACAGATTAATATGCTGAACAACTAATGAGCACTGCCATGACTTTGCATTTGTTGTGTTGAGAAAAATATTTGCACTCAATGCTCTTATCTTCTTATTGACTTTCGTCGTCAGTTTGGTGTTAGCTGGTCTACCTGCCTGCATCGCTGTCGTGCCTGTATGCAGTTTTCTCTTCTTACGGCGCAATTGATGTTGGTTGGACTTTGATCCGTCTCCCAGGCCTTTTATTTTTTATCGCTGAACAAATTTTGTAAAAACCTTGTTCACTTTCAATACCATTTATATGTGCGTTTAATTCCTTTATGTTCTTTGGCATAAATTTGGAATGATGAGACTCTGCGAAGATATGAAGTTTCTTTAAATTTTCCTGAAACGATATAAGTTCTGCGTTAAATTCCTCAGCTATCTCATCAGAAGAATTATCGGACGGTTGAACTTCTTCAGTTGGAACAATATTACGATCTAGTTCACTTCGCATAGGTTGTTCAAAATCCCGATATCATCTCACTGTTGGTTTCCTTCATACACATAAAAAAGGTGCTATTAAAATTCTTTCCAAGTGCCAAACTGGCAAGCTCAACGCGGTCAGAGAATAGCAGATGTGGGGTAGTTAGCAAATTATCACCTGTGTTGTAAATTGCACAAAGATGTTTGCAGAATTTTCCTCCTGCTCGAGCTGGACAATCGCATTGCTCAATTGTTATGTCAACTGTATACAAAAGATTGCTATCTTCTGAAGATGCGACTGTAAAAGTTGTGTCAGCAAGAAGGCAGGCCTTATGGGAAAAATTTTTAAAGAATGCTGGAGTTTCATATCACATCCATTTCTTTGGAATTGTTGGATTTTTTTCATTCCAGGCGTCATAATATCTAGAAGCTTCTTCATTGGTATGAAGACATATAATATCCTTCATTTCTACTGTCAAAAATAAGTTCAAAAATTCTATAATAGAACTGCAACTTTCACTGTATTGCGTAACACCAGGACGTGCTTTTATGATGTTTCGTTGTAATCTCTTTTTACGAAAAGACTGACTATTCCCATCTAAACCAGATTTTGTAATATATCTAGGGGCTTTCTGCTGTTCATCATGTGCATCAATCTGTTCAGGTTCTTCATTTGAATCCTCTTCACTTTGAATTTCTATGTTGTCTTCCGTTTCCGAAACATTTTCCACAATAAAACCTTTCTCATGATCTGAGGCATGATCGCTGTAATGCTCTGTTTCAGAGTCAAAATTCAAATTTCCCACGATTGCTTCTAGTTCCTTTTGTGTTAGTGGCCTCTTTCGTTCCAAACGGTTCATTTCTAATAACGAAATAGAAAGAAAAAAAAATTAATTCAATAAATATTTTGTAACATAAGCGCCCATGCGGGGTCTCTACGAGGCCCCACGTACCTTAAACACGTGTTAAACTGAACCACACACGACGAAGCGTCACAACACACGGAAGTGGAGTGCAAGATCCAATAACCGACACATACCTGAAGGCGATGTTGCCAATTTGTTCAAATAAAAAAGATACCAGGGAATTTGTAACGCCGGGGTCCAAAGAGGACCCCCAACGGGCGCTCAACGGTTAAGAACCGTACCTCATATCCCGCTTCATTAATGTCATCTACAACAGCAACGTACTTTGTAAGGCATGCTGTTCCATAGACATTAGCCACAATATAATCGCCATTAGAAACATCTTTCTCTCCCTTATCTTCTTGTAAATCCAAACTCTCATCTGAAGAATGGTCTGCGTAATCTACTTGGGTGCTCTCATCTTCGGATGACTCATCCTGGAGTACTTTTCTCTTACTAGCTGCTTTTATTTTTGCTGTAATGTTATTTTCCTTTTGTCTCAGTTCTTTTTCCAGCAAAGCTTTACCTGGTGTGTCGGTTGCAATCTTGCAACGGCCCCGTTTTCTTCCTCTCTTGGAATTTTCTTTTGTGGGGAGCGGTATTGGGAAAGGCTGAATGACGTCAGGAGATATAAAGTTATGTTTGTCTTGCTTTGAGTTGCACGGTGACATTTTCGGAGTTAGTGGTTCATTTTAGGTGCTAGTGGAATCGAAGTAGATGGATTCGGAATTCTATCGGCGAAACATGTTGAGGGCACATGGATATCTTCTGTCATCGGGTGATCAGCAACGGCCGAAGATAAAAACTCCTCTTCACCAAATATGTTCCGATCGAATGGAACAATTCCTGTGCATCGAAATCCAGCTTTTATGTTCACTGGGTTGGCTGCCCTATCCCAAGCTTCAATACACATGGAAGGCAAATCATAAATACTTAACGTTTGCCCATGATGGGAAAGCATCCAGGAGTCAGCTGCTTGACTGAAAAATGTCTTAAATGGGCCAACAGTCCTGTCCAGGGGTTGGAGTTTATGGGGTGTGTGCGGCGGCAAGGTAAGAATGACGATCCCGTTATCCCTGCAGAAATCAATAGCATTCAGTGGCACGTGTGATTCATGGTTGTCCACGATTAATAGGATACGGTCTTGCTTGCTACATTTGACATTTTTCACAAAATGTTCAAACACCTTCAAAAAGTTTTCGTAGGTCATACATCCGGTAGGATATGCCAACCCCAAAGGTCTATTATTGGGCATTCCTTTCATCATTCTAGTAGCTTCAAACCTACGGCGTGGAAAAATCCAGACCGGTGGTACAGCATTCCCATTTGCACAAATTATGCCAACATGAGTCATTAATTCACCTCTCTCCCTGGATGTGACTTTTGCTATCTGATGTTCGTCCTTTTTCCTACGATCTTCTGGACTGTTTGCACAGTTGTGACACCCGTCTTGAGAAAAAAAATTAAATTTTAATTGTCTTAATACATACGTAACTACCTACACAAGATCAATGTTACCTCATCCAAATTGTAGATTTGGGCTGGAGTAAAGGACCATCGGTTAAGTACATCCTGTAAGTTGTTTTAAAAAAGTTGCACATTGGTTTTTTTGAAGCTGGTTATACGAGAGAGGCTGGTTGCTTCCGGCTTTCTCTCTGATGCCATTTTCGCCTCTTCCCATTTGTTTGGCATCTTTCTCGTATTCCTCGAAGCATATCGATGGCCTAGAATCAATACCTCGTAAGTGAAAACTTCAAAGTTTTCAGTATGAACAAAAAACCTTCCAGTTGTCATAATTAATAATCTACACTTCTACAATTGCAATTGTGATTTTATTATTGTGAAATAAATATAATTCTAAAGAAAAATTACAATTTATATGCCCCCAAAAAAAATTCAAGCACTTATGAGGTATTTGACTTATAGTGTTTCACAAGTAAGAGGTATTGCTGGCTAGGAAATTCCTTATCTTCATTTTAAATTTTATTAATTATTAAAGAAATCAAAAAAATATTACATGTTACTTAAAAATGAAACAAAAAAATTATTCAGTTAAATTAATCACTCGATCAAAGTACTGCAAGTATTAATTATTATGTTAGTCTTGATCGGTTTGCTTTCCTTTCTTTTTTGAAGTTTCGTGCGGCAAATTCTTGTAAAAATTAACGTAGTCCGGTTCCATTACCTGGGTTATTTCCATTAAATGTTCATATTTTTCTAAAGAAATTTTGGTTTTGGTGCGGTATAATTGCGGGTAAGTAGGTATGACGTTTGTTAAAGTTTTACCTTTTCTTAGTGGCAGGTATTCTGAGCCGAAATCGGTCTTGTAATATATAATCCCCTCAGGGGTGTATTTAAGGCATTTTATATCTGTAACGTAGAAGGTTCCTGGTGGTCTTAAGGAGTTATACCATTGAAACTTTGGAGAGACATAGTTTTTGAAGAAATCATGTGTTAAATACTTAGCATCTAGAGGAAATGGCTTCTCTCTTGCTCGTTTCGTAACTGAAATAAATTCTGCAGGTAAATGAATGTCTCTTCTATCCAAACGTCTCTCAATCAGGCTGTGTACCGTATCACACTCCATCTGTGTGTGTCCCTTGCAAAGATACTTCTGCTCAATCGTTTTCCGCTCTTTTACAGCAAAAGTCAGCAAAGCGTTCGATACAACAGTGCATCTGTTCTGATACCCACATCCATCTGAGTATAGAATAATGGTCTTGTCACTATTTTGGAAATGTGTGTATAAATAGTCAATAATGCAGCTTGCAAAATGCGTTGAAGTCACGCCTCCTTCTCCTTCATGCCACCAGAAATTAGTGCTCTGATGCGTAGCAATATTGTAAACAGTAAAGTTATGAACCCTTAATTTCATTTTAAAATATAATTTTGATGCGTATAACCTAGGGCATAATTGAACAGCCTGTAAGTCCATGGTTACCATGTTGCAATTGCCTAAAATGCTAGCTTCTTTATCAGTTTGTTTTTCGATTCTAGCTCGATCTTTATTTGCAATGTGACATTGATAATCCTCCTCGGTGACGGTTTCAAAATTACCTGCTTTGTAGACGCAGCACACGTCGCACTGGTCTTTCTTAGGCTGGAAAATCGCTAAGTTTTTTCTATCAAAAATTTCGTCAAATGTAAAAGGACTTAGTGGCTTGATGTTGGTGCAATCAGCTGTGTACCTTTTGTAAAGCTCGGATTTACTTTTTATGAAACTGTCTTCAATGTATTGTTTATTAGTATCTCGCCTTGCGTAATGGGACGGTAGTTTTGGCAAGTTATCTAGCCATGTTTCAAGAAACTTCCGTTGTTCGACGTTTTTTAATATTGTGCCGTTAGCTTCGCGATTAGAAGATCTACGCGCATTCACAACATCAACTGATGGTAAAGTACCACAAGTACTATTTTGGCACCATGACCGAACTGACCATTCGCTTAGACTAAGGGTACTAAGAAACATGCTCTTACATACCCTCATTTTGGTGGTTGCATCTTTCAAAAAATATTTAAATGTTGAGCTCTTTTGGGTTCCCAGGTCATTTCACTCCAAAATTTTGAAAATATTATGCTTCTGACGTCATCAGTAAGCTTGCTACATTCATAAATTTTGGCGTGTTTTCCTTTGCACCTCTTGCCCATAGTTCTTGCTTCTCTCTGTGTATCGTTTTCCATACTGTTTCCTTTCATCTCGTATACCCTATATAAGCCTGCCCTTTCATCCGTTTGTATTTATTATTATTGCGCTTCCATTGGCACCTATTTACAAAACGCTTGCGTGTTCGTTTTTTTTTTAGATTTTGGGGACCTTCCACTTGGGCATTTTCTTCCGCTTCTTCTTCTGATGTGGAAGAAGATGATTCTTCACCATCTTCCATTACGTATTCTTCGTCGGTATCGTCTTCTACCTCTTTCCCAGGATCATGATTGTTTTCTATTTCAAACGTCTCCACGTTTTCATCTCGTATTAATTCGAAATTCAAACTGTTGTTGTCCATAAGTAGGCTGGATGCGAGTTCTACTTCGTTAGTGTCTTCAGAACAGGGATTGGTTTCGAAAATGTCAACACTTTGTGCTGTCATAACTTCAGGAACCTGCATTCCTTCGAACTCCAAATTATTTTCACAATTTTCTAAAATAAATCCGTCATCAAATTGGATTGGCATGTTAGAAACGGAGCATTTTTCCACGCTTTTGATGTTTTCGATGGGGGATGGTGATTTTTTATTGGACTCGAGAGCCATTAATACCATTCGGCTTGCGCGACTGTTCATTATGTAATAATGTAATGAATTAAATTTCCGACAAATACCATAATATGACGAGTAGGTTAATAATTTTTTTTTTAATTTTCAGTTTTCATTTGGTTTTAGTTATAGGTATATTAATAATAAACAAAAATCTAACCTAATAAATAATTGCTAATACCACGTAAGTACTCAGATTATTATTCATTAAACCAATATCTCTTATGTACAAGTCATAAATAAATTGATATAATTAGAAGTAAATCACTATCTTTCTCAAATTTCTTTACTAAACAAACATTCTAAGGTAACAACAATTACAATTAGCTGGTAGTAATCTAATAAACTTACCTGTATAATAAACACTTCACAAAAAACACCACAAAACACTGGTTGACAGAAGCGGCCATTAGCAATCTGGCGCTTACGAGCTATTGCATCAAACATTTGCACGCGAGGTATTGGCACGTGACAAATTGAAGCATTTTTATTGGTCTGGCAGTTAAAAGCTATTGCCAGGATGTAGAAACGACTTACAACAACGCAGTGGCGCTAAAACCTTAAAATTCAAAAAAAGTGTACTTACGAGGTATTGATTCTAGGCCATCGATGGAACTCCTTGAAAATTTTAAGTTAAATTTTAACTTGACTCTTCTGGGTACAATAAGCAAAAACAAAAGGGAGCTGCCCCCAGAATTTGTTCGTCATTCAAGTTCTCCTCCAGTATCTACCATGTTTGCTTTCCAGAAAAATGCTACACTGGTCTCTTGCATTCCGAAGAAGTATAAAAATGTTTTATTGGTATCGGGTATTCAATATGCGACCAAATCGATGAAAACAAAATAATCCCTGGAGTGATTCGAACTGGGAAACGTTTGGACTATTAATCCCAAACCTGGCTATCTTACCGCTGAGCCATCCCACCCTTTAAGTTATACACTCCAAAGCTAATATTTTGTATTTTACAGTAAAAATTACCGCGGCAACTGAGCTATATATTGATAATTATTAAATAATTGTAATGCATTTTATAATGTGTATGTCTTACGTACAGACACATGATTTTCTCAACAGCCAACTTTCATAAAAGTTTTCTTGATTGCACTATACTATTAATACACTTAACACAGCAGACTACTAGAGATTTACACTAAAGCATGAAATAAATCTAATTACTTTAGCCCCGCAGACTTAAGCTCCCAAGTTTGTTAATATACTGTTGGAATAAATTTACATACGGATTTACAGTAACAAACACAAACAAATCGTTTGTTTATGCTGATTTTGTGTAAATAAACAAATTCGGCGCGTGGAAAAACACAAATCTTACGAATCCCAGTTTAAAACTAAATAAACGGCGGTGGTCAAGCTTTGGTTTAAGGTAATACAGGGGCTTTGAAGCCGGTCATGAATAACCAATCAGGGTGTTTTTCTTTGATCGTGAAAATTGTTTTCCTAAACAGTACACGAAACCAATTGTCTATATACAAGCGGATTAGTTTTTTCCGAATGGAATACTCGCCGAAGCGTAGGTAATATTGGAAAAAGCTCGACCGCCTCTTTGTTAGCTAAAAGACACGTTCGGTAATGAAACTGTTTTGAGGCTCTGACGGGTTCGAAATAAATTTATTGGAAACCCAACAAAATGTTGAACATCCGACTGGTGTAAATTAATGTGTCTCTGCGTAAAGCCAAGTAGAATTTATGGAAGTTGTAATATTGCCGAATTTGAAATTTTTATGCTAAGTACAATCTTATGCCTTTTTTACGATTATATCAAATATGTTTGATATGCAGAAAGCAGTGAATTGGAATTTATGGAAGACATTTGAACACACGGAGCACGTCAACCCTATTGCACTGAAACGGTATTTCGGAATAGCTGATATCTAACAGATTGTTGGTACGCCATAAACTTCAGTTTGGCAGTTCTAATTACTAACTAAACTTGAAAATGCGCTGAGTTGCCAACACAGATGTTACGTTGAATACAATAACTGGATGCCTTTTGACAATGTGTAGGATTTACCATATACCTTAATATATTCATATTTTCAGGATCCTCTTTTATATGCCTATAGATGTACTGAAACCTGAATGCTTAGCAATTTAGGTTCTTGAAAGCTTTTGTGTGGACTTCCGAGCTAAATTACAAGGATGAATTGTATACAATGTAGTTTACATTTTATTTAATAACAATTTTAATTAAATTGTACCCAGCGCACGATTTATTTTAATAGATTTTTTCATTTATACACTAGTGTTCAGTTGTATTTATATACAGATGGAGGTTAGGCCTGTTAGTCATATTTTATATATTTCATTGCTGCTGAAATTTTGTTTCCTATACAGTGTTAAGTTTTCTAAATTACGGTGTTAGTGTCAGAAGAATTTTAACGTAATTACTGTAGTTTAAAATGCATTATTTGAAATTGTATTGTTCGTCGTTCATTAAATATAACGTTATATAATTCAAAAATTTGGTATGTAACAACATAAACAAAGAACTCGATACTTTATGTCATGGGTTAAGTATTAACTAAAATGCAAGCTTTTGTATATTTTTACGATATTGTAATAATAGGAAACATAAAATTATAAATATAAACCGAAGAAAGCGAGGCAGGAGATAGACTTGAGCGAAAAGCAGGTACTAGGGTTGCGATCTAGGACGTTTCGGTGCGCCGAGTTTGGTGCATACCCGTTTGGGAGTAGAGACGGAATAGAGCCGTTTAGGCGTAGGGACGATTGGGTGCAGGGACGGTCAGGCGAGGGGATTTTTAAGCGCAAACATTTATTAAAGAAGTATATTTTGTAAAAAGTTTTGTGTTATTAATAAAATTGCTGATTTTTTATGTTCATTTGATTTTGTCACTTCATCTGAATTAAAGCCATATTTTAATAGCCGCTTCATAAGAATTAAAATTCTATTTCAATTGCCATTCTTAAGTTAAGTGCCATTTTATTATTTTTTTTAAGATTGAGTTATGGGAGGTCACGTTGGCAAAGCCGCTAACTATTCCTTTGTTCCGCTTGAAGTACTTGTGTAGTCTCGATTATGCCGGCTGAATTCTTGGGATTCTGTGTTGACAGGATGGCCGGAAGTCGCACGTGTTAAATTGTTCTGAAATGATTGCACCATACTTCGCATTGTGGTGTAATATTTTTGGGCCGATGCATATTCGCATTGCGTTTCCTGTGCAGTCGAATTTCCACCTTTGCTCGGCCCGGTCACCAGATACCATCTTTGGGGACCGTAGATAAATTAAGAAAAAAGGAGTGAACGCTGGGCTTTTGGAGTGAACTGACCTGTTTTCTTTATCGTTTCGTTTTTTAGCGTTAGGCAAAAGAATCATCGACTTGCGTCGGATCAAAAATATTATCAAAGTGTCAGCTTTGTGCAAAAATAATTCACAGAAATTGTTTTCTCGACTGTGTCGGATAAATGCGATCAAACCCGTGGAGGTTAGGTCTTCGAGCTTTTTAAGTGATCCTCCCGTCCAGCGGCCAGTCAGGTGTGACTTATGACCACCGATAAAAAGGATAATTAGTCATTTTATGCCCGGTTCTTTCAACCATGGATCAAATACATTACACATATATTTATAAAATACTTCGCTAGTCATCCAACCAGAATCAGATTTACAAACTTCCCATCCTGTTGGTATAGGACGCACGATATCGGCTAGCAATCCTCTATATGAAAATATTGCCATAGGCGGAGCAATTTTACCTGATCCAAAACCGTGAATAAAACAGTAACATTTTCCTTTTCAGAAACTCTGTTATCATTATAGGTGTTCTTTTTTACCGTTCCGTCTGCGTTGAATATTCTGTCTCCATCTTCTAATTGAATGTCTTCAAGAAACATTGAAACCATCTACTGATAGAATTGTAGCTGGTGACATAGAACAAACAGCTAAGCTTAATCCTTTTATTTTATGCCTTAAAATGATTCGGGGAACGCGAAATGTTTTTCTGCGGTAGCAACAGATAAGCCATTTTGTATTGCGCAGTACGCCTTGGCCATGTCATCTTATTATACACTGTGTCTATAAAGTAACCCCCCCCCCAACTAATTTTTGAACGACTTGATATTTTACCACAAAATTTGGTGTGCTTTAATGGGAAGTTAAATATTATTTTTTAGCCCATGATTAAATTTTCTATCATTTAAAATGGCGGCTGGGCGCCATTTTGAATTTTTATTTTAAATAGAAAGGGGGGTCGAGTGACACCTCATTTGAAAGGTCTTTTAATTCTGCGTCTGATCCTAGAGTTTCAAAGAAAAATATTCAGCCAGCACAAAATTACAAATGTTTGAAGATAAAGAAGTCTATTTAAAAAAACTAAGAATTACAGCAAAAAGAAATTAACTTAAGTGTTCAAAATGTTCACCATTCACTTCTTGGCACATAAAAAGTCGGTTATGAAATTCCTGCCTTACATTTTCATAAGTTTCTGGAGTGATATTTCTGCAAACTTCTGTCCAGTTCTTCAATTGTTTCTGGACGGGTTCTGTACACTTTTGATTTCAGATATCCCCATAGAAAAAAATCTAAGGGGGTTAAATCTGGGGACTGAGCCGGCCATTCCACAGGCCCCCGCCTACCAATCCATTTTCCAGGAAAATGTCCGTTGAGGAAGTCAGAAACAGGCATTTTTAGACGAAATAATGAACTAAATTTACAATAACGTAGATATTTTTAAGTGAAAATGCCAACCGAATTTACACTTGACAGTTGTAGTTAAGATTAGCTTATAAATGACAACAAACAGCAAAAAAATAAATGAAAAAGTGGACTACCTACTTGATAAAAAAATCCAGAAACAATTGAAGAACTGGAGCAACGCATTACAGAAGTTTGCAGAAATATCACTCCAGAAACTTATGAAAATGTAAGGCAGGAATTTCATAACCGACTTTTTATGTGCCAAGAAGTGAATTGTGAACATTTTGAACACTTAAGTTCATTTCTTTTTTCTGTAATTCTTAGCTTTTTTAAATAGACTTCTTTATCTTCAAACATTTGTAATTTTGTGCTGGCTGAATATTTTTCTCTGAAACTCTAGGATCAGACGCAGAATTAAAAGACCTTTCAAATGAGGTGTCACTCGACCCCCCTTTTTATTTAAAATAAAAATTCAAAATGGCGCCCAGCCGCCATTTTAAACGATAGAAAATTTAATCATGGGCTAAAAAATAATATTTAATTTCCCATTAAAGCACACCAAATATTGTGGTAAAATATCAAGTCGTTCAATAATTAGTTGGGGGGGGGTTTACTTTATAGACACAGTGTATATTATATACACTACTCAACAAAATTAGGGGAACACTTCTTTAGCAGTGCGTAATTATTCAAATTAAAGACTAACGCAAGTATTAACTTTGGTATATTGTTCTTTCAGCATTACTTAACAAGATACAAACATCAAATATGCTCTAATTAAACGGTTTTCTTGAGTAACACCAAACTGTTGAGAAGACTACCAAAATCGAAATGTGTTTTATCACATAAAATGTAATGGAAATTCTACGCCCGAATACCAAGCTTTAGTAGCGCGTGTGCCCTCCATTAACTTCAATAACAGCCTGGCAACGTCGAGGCATAGTGCGAATAAGACGTCTTAACATGTCTTGTGGTAGATTTCGCCATTCTTCCATAAGGGCTTTAGGCAACCCCTGAAGAGTTTGAGATGCAGCAGGACGCTTCCTAATGCGCCTGTCGAGTAAATACCAAACGTGTTCGATGGCATTTAAGTCTGACCACATGGCTGGCCACCCCATCACTTGGATTTCTTGTCCCTGGAGGAAGTTTGTTGTTAAATTAGCGGTATGAACTCTACAATTATCCTGTTGTAGAATGAAGCCATCGCCGAAATTGTTCGCAAATGGCACAACATGCTCTTGGAGAATCGTCTCAACATAAATTTGTGCGTTGAGACGTTGGGGAACGATAACCAAGTCTGTGCGATCGTCTCTACTAATGCCACCCCACACCAGACCGATCCAGCTCCGAATCAGTCCACTGCCTGTATACACGCGGTAGTGTATTGCTCTCCAGGACGTCTGTACACTCGTATACGACCATAGCAACGAGTTAGACAAAACCGCGACTCGTCTGTAAAAAGCACAGACCTGCAGTGTCGAAGTTGCCATTGCACATGTTCGCGGGCAAAGTTTGGACGGTTAATTTTGTGATTCCTGCTCAAGCAAGGAGCTCGCACAGGCCTGCGAGAAGTCATGTTGACTTCTTTGAGTCGTCTTCTAACCGTCTGATCGGAAATTGTCACCAGGTGGCATTTCGGAGTAGATTTTGTAGCTCACAAGCAGTAGCAGTTCGTCGGCGAAGAGAAGAATTAACAATATACCGGTCGTCCCGAGAGGTAGTTATTCTTTCGCGGCCTTGTCCAATTCTCCTGGAATATCTACCCGTTTCTTGGTACATATGCCAAGCTCTGCAGATAACAAATGGAGTCGATTGCAGCTGGTTTGCTACATATCGCATAGATCGACCATCTTCAAGCAAAGCAACAACCCTCGCGATCAATTTCACTTAAATAACGCATTTTGGACTCAGAAGCATTGAAAAAGTCAAAACTGACGGTTTTACTGTATCCAATGATTAATTTGATCAGTTCCAGATGTTTGCTTTGTGGTCAAAAACCACTTTGTTTTGAGATTATCTTTACATTTTGGCGCCTACGATGAAAACGAGCAAACGAATAACCATAATTCTTTTTGCACTTTGTCAATAAAGGTCTAGAGAATAATATAACAAGAAAAAATCCTGCTTCCATCATTTGCTGAAAATCTTATAGACGCTCAAAAAAGTGTTCCCCTAATTTTGTTGAGCAGTGTATATTACACATAAATTACAAATACAATAATTCTTACAATTTTTTATTTCAATCGGGTGAGCCATTAGATTTACACTGTCCATTACTGGATTAAACAAAGAAAAATATATGAACCGCCTATGGACAGTCTGTCCATTACTGGTGCATTTGACTATATGATAAGCCAGAAATGGACACTTGACCTAACTCTTGTTTGATAATGAATTTTCTTATTTTAATTATCAAATCAGCTACTATGGTGACTATTAAGTTGAAAAATACAAGAAAGTTACTATTTTGTGCAAAGCAAGCATGTAGAAGCCTAAACTCATTACTTACTTTCCTTGTGCTAAACAAAAAGAAGTACAAGTTATAACGAACTATGACACCCCCAGAAATAAGATCGGAGCAAAACTATCTACCAAGTGAACAATATTTCACTATTGCAGAACGCTGTCTTATATAGACCGTAAAGATTGAGTATCCCTCATGTAGAGACTGAATGTGTGGTGTGCATTAGGGGCTTGGTATAGCAACTTCTAAAAATAATAGTTTCGTATAATATCAAATAGTTGCAAAGTATGGAGTAACTGCTTTCATTCAGGTGCCTGTCTATATGTATAAATTATAGAGCGCAGTGTATTTGTATTAAACAGTATATGCAATTTCTAGAAACACTATTTCACAAAGATGGGATAATTCTGATAGATTATTTGGAATTGTTTAGAAATATAGCGGGAGAATGTTATACTGAGTTGCTAACTAAATTACGTAAGAAAATTATAGAATAACGCAGCGGAAAATTTGCCAAAGGTGTGCTGTTTTTGTAAAACAACGCTCCTGCTCACAAGTTGTTGATTGCACTGCAAAAAATTAATGAAATTGGTTTTGAATTGGTTGACCACCCGCCCTATTCTCCGGATTTAGTACCGTCAGACTATTATTTGTTCCCAAAACTCAAAAGCATTTGAAAGGTAGAAGATTTTCAACAAATGACGAAGGACGAAGGACGTTGAGGAGTGGTTTGCAGAATAAGAAAAAGTTTTTTTTTTAAGTGACTTAGAATTACTTTATAAACGATCAGCTAAATGTATAAGTCTTAAAGGAGATTACGTTAAATAAATAAAGTTTTGTTTTGAAATATTGTGGCGTTTTATATGGTAGGCTAAGTACTTATCAATACCCCCTCGTACAAATATAGTATAACGTAAGAGACTTCGTGCCCAAATTTTATTTAGCAAGAGACAGGTAAGGGTTCCCGAGTAATCGAAACAGAACAAAATTGATCGGCTAAATTGCTGTCTGGCATACCAGAACTGAACAATTGAAGATTGGCAAAATATCCTTTCTTCAGACGAAACCAGAATTAGTCTGAGATCAGAAGACCATCGAATTCGGATTTTAATATGTCAAGGCAGGTAGGCTAGACTACAAATTGCCAGATCTGTTCCAAGATATAAGGGAGGAACTGTAATGTTTTGGGAAGGTATTATGATGGGAGAAAAAACTGCTTTGCGTCCCTTACGGCAAAGTTTAAGGGGTCGTCGGTATGTCGATTTGGTGCTAAAACCCATAGTTAAGCTGTGGAGAGACGCAGTGGGAAATATTTTCATTTTCATGCTGATAATGCCCCTCCACATACCAGCAGAGTTGCCACAAACTTTCTGGTAACTGAAGATGTCACTGTTTTGAGATGGCCTTCCTGCTCACTTGATATTAATCCCATTGAACATGTGTGACTTCATGAAAAGAAGGATTAGATCTCACAAGCACAAACACTGTTTTATTATTTAGTTTCTTGTGAAACCCAAAAATGCATGTATTTTTGTATGATGTGTATTTCGAGAACACAACACAGTTGGATTTTTAGAATAAAAACATTTTTCGTAAAAAAATAATTTTTTTTTTTTTATAACTTTATTATCTTACAATCTGTCTAGTTAGACAATAAGTAATTGGTATGACTGCTTACTATAATGACATGTGAAGATGTTTCCAGTGAAACACCTTCTTTACTAAAACTAACATAACTACATGCTTATTTGTTGAGACTAACAGTGATAAATTGCAAACACAACACTAGTCAAATCTGGCCATTAAGTCTGAGGGCTTGAAATGCTTTAACCTTCGTCTGACACCCATATCCACTAATAGTTGTGTGGCTAGAATATTAGAATGGTGTGTTAAACTGGCACGATATTTTACACTCACACTTTTGATTTCTTCTTGGATGGTAGGAATTTGGAGGTCTCTATGTATGACATAGTTTGGCACATAATATGGAGCACCGGCTATAATTCTTAACACCTTGTTCTGGAACCTTTGCAGAATTTCGATGTTTGTGTTCGCCGCAGATCCCCAGAGTTGGAGCCCATAAGTCCAAACCGGCTTGAGTATCGACTTATAAATTAGGATTTTGTTTCCCATTGAGAGTTGGGATTTCCTTCCCATCAACCAATACAATTTGTTAAGCTTCAACCCTAGTTGCTTCCTCTTAGTAAAGATGTGCTTTCTCCATGTTAATCTTTTGTCTAGATGTATACCGAGATATTTCACATCATCGGTCTGCGGTACTGGTTGTCCGTATAAGGTAACTGGCGGGCATGTCTCTTTTCTCAAGGTAAATGTGATATGGTTTGATTTGGCCTCGTTTACCTTGATCCTCCACTTCCTGAGCCAATCATGGATTTTGTTTAGGTTAGTTTGTAGGTTTCTAGATGCTGCAGCGGGGTAGACATGTGAAGCAAGTATTGCGGTATCATCCGCAAATGTGGCCGTTGTTGTAAGTCTTGTAGTAGGAAGGTCAGCCGTAAATATTAGATACAGTACGGGACCCAGAACGCTACCCTGTGGGACTCCTGATTTTATGGGATGTAGATCTGTATACTCTTCTTGATGTTTTATCAGGAAGTAACGATTAGAGAGGTATGACTTGAGGATCTGGTAGAAGTTGTGAGGCAAGAGTTTTTTTAGTTTAAAGAGTAAGCCGTCGTGCCAGACCTTGTCGAACGCTTGGCTCACATCTAAGAAGACGGCCGAACAATATCTTTTCCCTTCCAGGTCGTTGTTAATTTTCTTTACAATTCTGTGGACCTGTTCGATTGTGGTATGTAGGTTCTTGAATCCGAACTGATGGTTGGGGATTAAATTTTCTTCTTCCAATATTGGCTTCGGGCGCTTTAGGAATAATTTCTCGAATACCTTCGACAAAGCTGGTAGCAGGCTAATGGGCCTATATGATGATGGCAAGTGTGCGTCTTTTCCTGGCTTTGGGACCATTATGATCTGGGCTACTTTCCATTGGTTTGGGAAATAGCTCAGTCTGAGGATGGCATTAAAAATCTGTGTAATGGCTTCTAGGCATTTTTTGGATGTTTCTTGTAAAACTTTCCCAGTTACCAAGTCAAACCCAGGGGCTTTTCTGCTGTTGATCTCTTTACTGATGACTGATCTTACCTCACTCGCTCTAAATTTTTTGATAGGAAGTGAGAGTTGGAGAGGTGCATCAAGATAGTTTTGGATTTCTCCATCTTCTTCTGGAGTGGAGGTTGTTGGGAAGGGTTGGAATACCTTCTTAAGGTGATTTGCAAAAACATCAGCTTTTTCTTTGTCGTTCCGCGTCCATCTGTTATTTTCATCTCTTACAGGTGGCACTGTCTGTAGTGGTCTATTTAACTTT
>JABXWE010000749.1:0-69788 GCA_014611495.1 Limonius californicus | reverse complement strand
CCAGATCATCCGCGAATCCTACTGTGAACGGCCCTTCCGGAAAGAGTAGCTTTAAGACCCCGTCGTAGACTACATTCCACACGGCCGGTCCCAACATTGATCCCTGCGGGACTCCGCTGTTTATTTCCATGACTTCCCTTCTTTCACTGTCTGATAGCATAATTCTTCTTCTGCTCAGATAGCTGCATATTATTCTGCTCAGATATGGAGCCATTTGTCGTCGCACTATCTCTTCCATGATATTCTGCCAGGATACCGAGTTAAAGGTGTTCGATCTCCCCTTCATGAACCCGAACTGCATCTCGGACAGGCCCTCTCCATTTGCTATTTCTTCGTTCAGTCGTCCCAGCCCCAGTTGTTCCAGTAGCTTCCTTAGTGTGTCCAAAAGGCACACTGGTCTGTAGGAGGCCGCCTCGCCCGGTGGTTTGCCCCCCTTCTTGATGAGCACTAGCTTCGCCCTCCTCCACATCTGTGGGAATATTCCTTCTTCCACTATTCTATTCATTACGGCCAGCACATACTCTGGGTGCTCCGTTGCTAGGGCTTTTACCAACTCCGCCGGTATGCCGTAGTATTATTTAGTTTGGTATATGTAATTCTATAATTCAACCTCTGTTCCATTAAGAATTGCACTATTCGTTTCATAATACGTACTGGGTGTTCATTAACTTACGTGATCGACTACCTTTGTAAAATCCTACTTTTCTAAACAATTTAACCAAAATAGTAGCTTATTTAATATTATACTGATAAGCCAACCTTAAAAACTGTTCTACTTTTCCGCATATTCAAGGAGCTAGAATACAATACCTTCATCATTATATTATAGAAAGGTTTTCGAGAACGATAGTATACAGGCATATAGTTTGTATACGGTTTTGAACTACTACTGAGATTTTCTAAACTCGCAATATCCCATTGTTGGGCAAAGACCTCCCCCCATACTGGCAATACATAACAAAAATCATAGTGAGATTTCTCTGTCTAATAATTTCTTTTGTATCCCAAAGACAAATTCTTGTAGAGTGATATCGCAGCTTCTTGGCGGCCATGAATGCACAACTCCTCTTCCAATCCAGTTTCCTCCAAAGCCATTATTTAAGTAATGACAATCCAACTGTTGTAAGCAGTACTGCTTCCTTATATTAGTATCAAAGTTTTTTGTCGTACATTGAGCTCTACATTTTGCAACAACCCGGATAGAAACTTTGTAAGAAATCCAACTAACGGAAGAACTTACTATGGCACCCTAAACGTTTACAGAAAAACTATTTGTAAAACGATAACACGTACCCAGTTCGGGTTGTCTTGCACATAATAGTGCCTATTCGCTTCACCATCGTTTGAGAATTTATACACAATTTAAAAACAATTAATCCAGAAGAAGCTGATTCTGAAAACAATTCCAAATTGAAATATTTTTTTCGTGCAGTTCGTGCACTAAAGCATCGTGATAGGGATCAGACACATTTGCTTTCAGAATTCTTCTAACTGAAGATTGTTTTGACTTACATGAGGATTCTTATTCACTGCCTCTAGCACTGCTATTTCATTTGCTACGTCTGTAATCGTTCTGGAATTAACAAATTTGCCTTCGTTTTTCAAAGGAGTTCAAGGCGGGTCTCCTAGTTGGATAGCGCTTGATATATAAATTGCGGACTGCAGCCGCATTTATGCACCAAAAGCAAGCAACAAATTCGTTGCACGTTGTTTGAAAACATCTTACTTAAAATGTAAGTTGCGTCCAATCACAGTGGGCAACTTAGCTGGCCCACCCTGTATACTACGGAAAGCAATTTTAGCTCCTGTCTTGGGATTTTACTGAAGCGAAATGCCGAAATATCGAATCATATTCTGGTAGAAGGTTTTAGCTTTGAGACTTTAATTGAATATTCCGGTTTTTATATTTCTACAGAACTAGAGTAATATAGTTTGCGGCTATTACATTAAGACCTAATTAAAAAAACAACAAGAACATATAATAAACAGAATCAAAGCGAAAGAATATTTTACAATATTTAATAATGATTACATTTGGATTATATTAATTAATTTTAAAGCGTAATAGCAATATGGAGGGTACAAATACACCCCTGGCTCTGCTTGTATTTGTGTTTTTCTTTACAATGAAATTAGCTTACAAATATGCTTGATCACACACGCTTTTCGTTCGGGCCAGGAACATTTCGGAAGGTTTTTTTTCTAAGCGGGGGCGGGGGGGCTTTTATTTGGCAATGCAGTGGATAACGGTTTGATTCGTGCTAGCAATTGCGAGCTGTTCCAAGAATTAATCATATGAAGATATTGACCCACGTCACATAAAAATACCTCAAAAATCCTAATAATATACCCCAAAATCCATACATTCCACGATTTTTGGGAAATTTTTAAGAATTATGGGGTATATTTTAGGATTTTGGGACTTCAATAAGGAATTTTAAGGTGCATTTTAAGATTCTGTGGTATATGTTTAATATTTGGGATATATGTTAAGAATATTGGAGCAAATTTTCAGGATATTGGGGTATTTTTAGGCTTTTCAGGTTATCTTTAGGATTTGGGGTATATTTTAGAATTTTTGGGGTATTATTAGAACTATGGGTATATTTATAAAAGTTTGGGACATCTTTTAGCATTTTTGGTAATATTTGTAGGCTTTTCGGGGAATCTTTAGGAATTGGGGTATATTTTGAGATTGCTGGGTATGTTTTAAGAGAATATTAGAGTATTTTTTGAAAATTTTTGTAGTCCTTACAGTGTTTGTCGAGGGCGTTGGAATGCCGCAGTGTAAGACCACCTATGCCCCAAAGTTGCCTGCTCTCCACATTTTCTATCGTTTCTCCCCTCCTCCTCTCCGCCCTTCCTTCCCTCTTCAAGCAGTCTTCTATTTTTTCTCAATTTCTAGTTGATTTCTTCCCTTCTTCTCCTTCCTTCTCTCTATCATTTTCTATCTTTTCTCGTCAACACTCTCCCCCTCCTCTTTGTCGCCGTTCCCCTGTTCCTCAAGGCTTCTTCTTATAAATACCCCAAAATCCTAATAATATACCCCAAAATCCTTACATTTTAGGATTTTTTGATTATGTTTAATTATTATAGGGTATCAGAAAAATAAAACACAAGTCTCCTCCACAAAAATATATAATATAATGCTACATATGTTTCGGCCTTTTTAACTTAAAAGCCATCTTCAGGCAAACAAACTAAAATTAACTCTAACAAACAAACAACAAATGTGAAGGTCTAAATACCGCCATACACAAAGCTTTCATTTTTGTGGAGGAGACTTGTGTTTTATTTTTCTGAAACTTTTGCTTCCACTACGAGGAATGGATTACTGTAACTTATTTTAGGGTATATTTTACGATTTTTAGGGTATATTTTAGGATTTTCGGGTATATTTTAGAATATTGGAGTACCTTTTCAGGAGTTTGGGGTATTGTTAGGCTTTTCGGGTTATCTTTAGGATTTGGGGAATATTTAAGAATTTTTGGGGTATGATTAGAACTATGGGTACATTTATAAAAGTTTGGGACATCTTTTAGGAGTTTTGGGTATATTTATATATAGGCTTTTCGGGGAATCTTTAAGATTTGGGGTATATTTTGAGATTGCTGTGTATGTTTTAGGAGAATATTGGAGTATTCTTTGAGAATTTCTGGAGTCGTTACAGTGATTGTCGAGGTGGTTGGAATGCCGCGGTGTAAGACCACCTATACCCCAAACTTGCCTACTCTCCTCATTATCTATCTCTTGTCCTTTCCTCCTCCTCTTCGCCCTTCCTTCCCTTTTCAAACAGTTTTCTATTTTTTCTCATTTTCTACTCGTTTTATTCCTTTTTTCTTCTTCTCCTTCCTCCCCTCTATCATTTTCTATCTTCGTGAAATAATTGAACCGGCTGATCAAAACACACTTCGCGTTCGGCCCAGAAACATTCTGGAAGGCTGTAATTTTCTAAGCGGGGGGCCCTTTTATTTGGCGATGTCGTGAATGGCAATTTTATTAGTGCTAGCAATTGCAAGCCGTTTTGAGAATTGATCATACGAAGTTATTGACCCACGTCACGTAAAAAATGCCTCAAAGATCCTACAGCTACCTCAAAAATCCTAATGATATACCCCAAAATCCTTACATTTTAGGGTTATTTTTAAGAATAATGGGGTACCTATATTTTAGGATTTTTGGGGCTTTTTCAAGGATTTTTAGGATTTTGAGGTTTTTGGATTTCATTTTCAGGATTTTGGGGTATTTGTAGGCTTTTCGGATTATCTTTAGAATTTGGGACATTTTATAGAATTTTTGGGCATGTTCGTTGGCTTTTCGAGTATCTTTACGATTTGGGCTATATTTTGAGATTTCTAAGTTTTTTGAGAATTTGTGGAGTCGTTGCAGTGTTTGTCGAAGTCGTTGGAATGCCGTGGCGTATGACCACCTCCCTCCCGTTCTCCCCCCGTTTTTCCTCCGTCAACCACTTTTCTGTTCCTTTTTCTCATTTTCTAATAATTTTCTTCTTTTTCCCCCATATTTTCTATATTTTCTCCAATCCTCCTCCTCTCCACGCTTTCTTTCCCCTTCAAGCAGTCTTCTAGTTTTTCTCAGTTTCTAGTCATTTTCTTCCCTTCGCCTTATTCCCCCTCTTTTCTACCCTTTTCTATCTTCTCTCGTCATCGCTCTTTACCCCCATTTTCCACCCGCCTCTCCTTCAGTGTAGCGGTTTCTAGGGAATGGTACGAAGACTCCCATCCTTTGTCGCCATTGCCCTGTCACTCAAGGCTGGCTCTTTACAATGAAATTAGCTTATAAATATACTTGAATATCCCAAGTGAAATAATTGAACCGGCTGATCACACACGCTTCGCGTTCGGGCCGGGAACATTCCGGAAGGCTGCAATTTTCTAAGCGGGGGGCCCTTTTATTTGGCGATGCCGTGAATGGCAATTTTATTAGTGCTAGCAATTGCGAGCCGTTTCGGGAATTGGTCATATGAAGTTATTGACCTACGTCACGTAACCAACAATAACAACAACAGCACCGAGAATGCCAACCGAATACGCAGACTTGTAAGTACGCCTGTGATTTGCGACTGATCCCATTTATATGTCTCTATAAAACAAGCTTCGTACGATTAAAAAGTGCGCTTAATGATAACATTTAAATGCGGACTGCTGCACCGGCAATTATTTAACGGACGCTGTTGCAAAAACCACAATATCCAGACGGCAGCGTTAATTGCACTGGTCGAGTCAATTATCTGCTTAACTAGACATACCTATGCTGAAAATTACCTTTAATATGAGAAAAGATTTATGATAATAAGAAGAACTAAATATTATCCTCAGCTCTTCTGGTTGGTTCTTTTAGGAATCTGCTCTAACGTGACTGAACGAAGGGAAAGTATTCTTTTAGGTGTTATTTCTGAAGAAGACTTATTTTTTGTTAATTCCATGAGATATATTTATGAAAGATTGCGATAATGAGAATAAAAATTCCCCAAAAGTCGCAAAATAAAGGTAGAAAAATAAAAACCAAATACTTAAAAAATTTTGACAACCACTGGAATATTACAAAAATTGAATTGGGAGAAAATATAAATTTCTAAAACCATTGGTGTTCATTGTTTAGGCTGGCTACTTTAATATTATGTATTTATATGGTTTATTTTTATTACAATGGTTATTTTACCTACGACAGAGCTACAAGAAACGCAGAATAAGCTTGTAAAATCGGGGTGTGTACAACACCACTTGCCTAAAATTAAACATTTTTTTGAGTTGCACTGGAATGTA
The DNA here is from genome assembly GCA_014611495.1 of Limonius californicus. Taxonomy (NCBI): domain Eukaryota; kingdom Metazoa; phylum Arthropoda; class Insecta; order Coleoptera; family Elateridae; genus Limonius; species Limonius californicus. The sequence continues at coordinate 64,005 of JABXWE010000749.1, read as the reverse complement.
AGAAAGCATGAACTGAGCGAAAACTTAAATTTATAAAGCCAATAGTGATATTGTTTTAGGATGGCCACTTAAATAGTATTTATTTTTATCTTTTTTTTGGTCATTTTTCCAAGAACCAAGCTACCAAAAACTCATAACAAGCTTGAAAATCGGGGTGTGCACAGCACAACTTACATAAAACCACTAAAAAATTTTGAGAACCACTGGAATCTAAAAAAAACATGAACTGAGAGAACACTGAAATTTATAAAACCAATAGTGATATTTTTTTAGGGTTGCCATTTAAATAGTGTGTATTTATATAGTATTTTCTAATTTAAATTGTCTTTTTACTCAGGACAAAGCTACCAAAAACTCAGAACAAGCTTGTAAAATCGGGGCGTGCTCAACACAACTTGCTTAAAATTACTAAAAAAAGTTTGAGAACAGCTGGAATGTTACAAAACATGACCAGAAAGAAATCTTAAATTTATATAAGCCAATAACATTTAAATAGTGTGTATTTATATTGTTTGTTTTTATTAAAATTGTCATTTTACCAAGGATAAAGCTACCAGAAACATAAAACAAGCTAGTAAAATTAGGATGTATTCCAACACAACGTGCCTAAGATTTCTAAAAAAATTTGAAAAGCACTGGAATACACCAAAACTTAAATTGAGATGAAACCTAAATTTCTAAAGCCAATAATTATATTTTTAGTATGGCCACTTAATTAGTGAGTTTTTATATCGTTTGGTTTTTATTAAGATGGCAATTTTACTAAAGACAACGCTACCAGAGACGCAGAACAAGCTAGTAAAATCGGAGTATATTCCAACACAACATATAAAAAGTAAAAAAATTGAGAACCATTGGAATATAACGAATCTTGAATTGAGGGAAAACCTAAACATCTAAAGACAATAATGTTAGTTTTTTAGGATGGACACTTGTGACGCCTGCTGATAATTTCCAACTAAGTAAGTAAATAATTTGTTAATGATAACCTCCCGGAACCTCAATCGAAGATGGGCGGTTCTCTGCGTATCTCGAATAAATATTTTAATTAACTTTATAATTACCTGGAAAAGAGGGCGCCAACGGCTAATAATAAAATACACTACCATTAACGCAGATGTCGATTGGTTAGCCGTACCCACAGTGTATTACTTACTTAATTCGTTACTACAGAAACGATGATAGATAACAATAAATAACAAACACAATTGCAGCAACAATATTTACTATCAGCAAAAATAAATGTTTAATATGTATATATAAACCCCAGTTTGCAACAATAATATATAAAATTATAATAGTAACCTGTATCGGTACACAACTAACAGTGGAATCACTCAATACAGCCCAAAAATATCTGACTTTGAGCTACAGTAAAAATACTGCGTTTGACTACCCAAACAAGCGCCCTCAAACCGCGTCCTACAACTCTATTCGTGAAAGGCCTTTCGAGGAGTACAGCATAGATAAGAGAATCCAAAAATTCGCTGTGAAACCCGAACAAAACGCAATATTACCGCTCCTGTTGACTCACGCTGTATATACAGTGAAATTACCGTGATCATGTACGCTAACACTTGTACAAACTAATATACCAATGATTTACGCTAATAAAGTAATTCGAAACACACTGTACAAACTACAACATAGTTTTTATCTATCCCAAAATATAAATAAGTTCATACAAATAAACAAGATTATTTACAATGACTCCGAAATTATCAGAATTAAAATAAATTTGCACTTCCCTTGTTAATCTGGTCTGGAAATTCCTAAAACAGCTTCGAGTCCGGCACGTGTCCTCGCTGTGACGGCTGTATCGAATTCGAATATTAGTTTCTCGCAAACAGCAGATTTTTCCATAGAAGGCACCAATTCTTCGGACGAATCTCGATGTCCCCAAGTTGTCTAATTACGAATACAAGGAAAAGTTAGGACAGCTATAATTTAAAAGACAAAGGAAACTTACCAATCGGAACTACGATTGACACGACAAAAATCAAGAAAGGAACGAAACGTTGATTATAGTGACAATAACTGTCGATAACGTAATCTCACAATCAACTAATGATAACGTTATAAATTATGATTTTCCCAGAAAATTGAGATAAACTCCAAGTGAAACACTTTAACGGGAAACCAAATTCAACGACACGTTCGTTTGCTGTCAGACGCAGAGAATCAATCACCGGAAATCCTGTTTAACTAAATTAATCATGCGTACTAAGTCAACTGCTCCAAGTAACCACTCCGGAGACTAGTATGAAATTGGTTGCGGACAATCTAGGCGAAAATACCGTTACACACTTAATTATTGAGTTTTTATATGGTTTGGTTTGTATTAAGATGTTTATTTTACCAAGGACAAAGCTACTAGAAACTCAGAATAAGCTTGTAAAATCTGGTTGTACCCAACACAATTTCTCTAAAATTTAAAAAACTAATTTTAGAACTGCTGGAATATTACAAAACATGAATTGGAAGAAAACGTAAATTTCGAAAGCCAATAGTGTTCTTATTTAGGATAACCACTTAAATTGTGTGTATTTATTTCGTTTGTTTTTATTAATATTTATTAATACCAACGATAAAGCTACAAGAAACTCAGGACACGTTTATAAAATCCGGGTGGATTCCAACACAATTAACAAAAAATTTAAAAAAAAATTTGGGGACCCCTGGAACATTACAAAACTTGAACTGAGAGAAAACTTAAATTTCTAAAGCAATTGTGTTATTTTTGTTAGTGGTCACTTACATAGTGTATATTTATATAGCTTAGTATTATTAAAATGGTCAATTCACTAACAACAAAGCTACCAGAATCCCAGAACAAGCTTACAACATCGGAGTGTAGTCAACCCCACTTGCCTGCGGTAGTATTTCACGTACTTTCTTATATTTCCATATTATATAAACAAGTTTCAGATGTTCAAGGTACTTCTTCGGCTTAAATGTGTCAATTTTTCCAAGAAAAAGCTATTGGAAACCCAGAATAAGCTTCTGTAAAGAAAGCCTATGTTTTAATATGGTGGTGCATGTATTTCTCATGTTTTAACATTAAAAAAGCACATTTTCATACACATTTTTATTAATATTGTGGCTTTTGCTACGGACAAAACTATCGGAAACGCCGAACAAGCTTCCGAACTAGGGGTTGTACCCAGAATGTATTATGTTTGGGGAATTATTTATTCTAACGGCTTCCGTCATAGATCAGAATCGTGTAAACGTTGGCGTCTTGCATTTTATATACCTATATAATTTTGTGTAGTAAATTTTACCGAGAACAAAGATACTACAAACTTATAGCAAGCTCGCAATACAATGATCGCATCGCACATCATTTTTACGGTATTCTTGTTTTTCGGTATCAAATAAATATATTTACATACTAGTGTGTCTACCGTAGCGCTGAGGAGAAGCACGTATGAAAAAAGAGGGCAGTGCGCAGGAATGGGTCGAAAAATTTGTTAATGAACGAAGGATATAGACGTGTGTTATATATGTAACATATTCCTTCTTCTTACATTGGTATATTTTGATAAATACAAAGCTACTGAAAACCTAGAATAAGCTTCCAAATACAAGGCAGTAGCAATACAAAATGTTGCTTTCCTATTTTTAAGTACCATGCATTAATTTTTCGCATGTTGCGTGTGCTAAAATGGTCGAGTTTCCTTCATTTTATTCATCAGAGTTCAAAAAGATGCAGAGAAAGCTTCACACATTGATACTCGGTACAAGTAATGCACAACATATTATTCTAATGGCCTTCTGTCGTTATACTATTGTGTATCCATATTGAATATTTAAAATGTCTTCTTATAATAAAACCGATGATGTTACCAAGAATAAAGCTACAGGGAACCCGAAATTAGTTTCCCAATACAAGTATAATACCCGAAGTATCTATCCTTTCGTATTTATTAGGATCATGTAACCATTAGGATCATGGTTTGCCTGTGTATGTATGTCTGCTTATTATAGTGATTAGTTCTGTAAGCGAGAAAGCTATCAGAAACGCAGAACAAGCTGCCGAAATCAGGAAGTAATGCCCGAGGCATCATTGTTACGGTTTCAAATATTTTGCTTTGCGTCTCATACAGTGTGTATTGATGATGTTTTTCTTTATCAAAATGGCCAACTTTACGAAGGACACAGCTAGTGAAAATTAAGAACAAGTTTCCCAAATCAGTGTATTCTCAATTGCTAGTTTTTATTATCATATAAATATTGCAATTTTGTGTATTTATGTTGTTTATTCTTATTGAAATGTGCTATTTTACCAAAGACCAAGCTACCGGAAACCTAGAACAACTTTCCGAAATCGCTAAGCGCCAAAATATAATAGCTATCGACCTATTATGATAATTTGGTAATTTTGACAATTGCTGCTAAAAGATGCAAGAAATATTATAGCAGGCATATGAAAAATACTAATTTTTAATACGTTAACCGTTTGCCGTTTTTCGACCCACCCGGTATATGACAATTTAAATTAATTTTGAGGATATATATAATATATAACTGGTTGCAACATTCAAATTCTTTACACAATTATCATTTTATTAATGAGTCTAGTTAAAACTTGACCATCAGTATCAGTTAGTTACTTGGCATATTAATAATTATGCAAATGCTAGTAAAAGACAAAGTAATGTTAAAACATTAAAACTCGTTCTTGTATTTAAATATCCATTTATATAGAAACAGATATCTGCTTTTACAAGTAAATTAGCAAATTTCGGTAATTGCTCAAATGAAATTACGTGCGTTTTTATGATTTTCATAGCCTTTTGGCATCGACTCATCTGTTGATTCTTCTTCAATTAAGAGAAAATGCTTATCGATTACGTATTGTGTTGGTGAGAGTGCGTAATTTTAATACCAATTTTAAGCCGAATCCGCCTCTCATTGAAAATGTATTTTTCAGTATCCTACTGTTGTAATTAATCTGAATTTAACACTTTAATCGCAATTTTCACGTCATTCTGCGGTAACCAACCGTATTTTTAGCACAATAATTACATATGATCGCTACTTATTGATAAGATTCCACAATCAAGCAGATTTTATGTTAATTTCAGGGAGATTTACCATGTCATGTTAAGTTTTGTAATTATTCTTCAATTTCAAAGGTTTGTAATTTGTAATTTTTCCCAACATGTCGGGTGGCTGTGCGTGGCAAAAAATCGTTGCGGCTAATTGGCTAATTCATCATCCCTCTGTATGTAATAATTATTTATGTTGTAGAAGATAATTTATAGAACCCGTATTTTATATTTAAATTATAGGTACCTTTGTTGCTGTAGGAGTTAATTTTACGCTTTGTAATGTTGATTAAGTGCTTAAGAAAGGATGGAGATAATTAATTTTGCATTGCGTCATTAAGTAGAAAGAGTTGCTTAGGAAGTTACTACAAAATAAAGATAGAAACTCAGGTTAGAGTTGAAATTTGAACTTTCCAATTTTACACTTTATATTTGCAAAATGTTAATTAATATGTTCCTGCTACAAGACTAAATACCTAAGCCAAAGGCTAGACAGCCACGCTTGGAAATTTAAAATAAACAGAGCTTATTTAAGTAAATTTAAAGACAATTTCAAATTTTAAATTAATTGACCTTAACATATCGATGGCAATTGTTTCGCTATAATATTATTTTGATAGTTACGATGTCGCTAAGCTCTGTTCATTGTGGCGTAGAGCAGTGGATAATAATATATTTCTTACGAATGAAGGCATAAATTCGACTGACACTCTTACAAGATGCGAGCACAATAAGCCAATCAATGTATTTTTGAAAGTCGTGTGTTTGAGGGGTCGAAAACTTTTAGAGACAGGAGAGCTCGTGTAGAAAATGAGCCTCATGTACGACGTGCTATAAATTTGGTTAATCGTGTAAATAAAGAAATAATAATGCTCTTATTCAGAAAAACAGACGGGCACCAGTTCATGAAATTTCTCCAAATGTACAATGTAATGTCGGAAATGTGGATATAAATTTGATTCCACGCTTGTGGCCGAATAACACAAGTTTAATCGTTTGCAAATCGCTTCTTCTTTACTGCAGCGATATAAGAGAAATAGATGCATTTTTGGAGTCAATTGTGACAACTCAGAAACCTGGGTAATGCATAATACGTCAATAGAAATGGATATCGCAGTATCTTCTGAGATGTGTTTTGGGTTGCCTATTTTTCGAATGGTAGGCTCATATTCTCCCGTGAATCACCCTGTATACACCTTCATTAAAAGTGATTGCTCCTCTGCTTAAGCGGTAATAAAATGATAATTTAGTATAATTCTAATGTTAATACTGTACAAAATCAGCGCTTCTCAAACTGTTTATCCTAAGGGTACGCCTTGACGTTTTTTCTACTCCATTACATTTTTTTTCTTTTATGGTAAAACAATTAGCAACAATGTAAATTCAGCACAACATTTAACGAAAAACAATTCTATTTCTTAAGAAATTACATTCTTCAGGATTTTCCTTTGATGCAGTTTCATAAACTGCTTTTGATTAATTACATCAGCATTATTTATTTAAAAAATAAACAATTTTACATTTATTGAATATTAACAAATAAATCACTATGTATTCAGTCGTCAAAAAGGTATAAACCAGTATTCTCGAAGCAACATCAAGTTTGAGAACCGCTGGACTTAATTGATCATAGCTCTGTAGTGGATCGTAAATAGTTTTTAAATATTTTTATAGTAGAGAATGCAATCTGTAGACGCTGGAATGTCAATCATTGGGTCACTGGATTGGTTTTCACTTTAAAGCATCATAGTAACATTGTAGTGCTACCAACTGCAGGACTTCTTCACCAAATTTTCCGATGGTTTTAACAATTTTGTAATTCGGTACGTTAATGATTTATTCTTGATTATTTCATACCTGATTTATAAATCAATGTGACAAGCTTTAACAAATAATAGCATTATTAATTGAAGCTGGTTTCTTGCATTTAACATTCGAATATGAAATACAGTAGAACTTCTATTATCCGTTAGGTTCGGGTCGGGGAGAGGGGGCGGATGTGTGAAATGTTAAGAAGAGTTTCTTGCAAACTGAGTCTTAACCTAACTTGGGTAGAGTCTTAGTCTTTATAAAAGAAATCCAAATGAGTAAAGTCCGGAGATGTAGCTGACCACCAGTGTTACTTTTTCTTCTTCATCAAGTCCTTATATTTGTAAAAACCTGATTGAAATACGTACAATCCGCGATGGCAGCGGAACACCATCGTGCTGGAACTAAATTATTTGGTACCCCTTCATCTTCCTTGGGTTGTTGGATGAAAATCATTAGTTTGCTAAAGCTGCGATTAAAGAGTAATTCTTGTCGTCAATTAAAAATTATTCGTTGCCTAGGAATTTCGAAACATATATTTTCTGACTAGTCTTCCAGACAGTGTAATGAGTGGTATTGAAGTATTTATTAATGGTGGTTGGTTCGGGTGATAGAAGGAAGCACATGATTTGTTTAATGTTATACTCAACTGCAATCCCACTATACAGACTAGTCCTCTCGATTGTATAATGAGTGGTATTGAAGTATTTATTAATGGTGGTTGGTTAGGGCGATGAAAGGAAGTATGTGATTTGTTTAAGGTCATACTTAACTGCCACTCCACTATACAGATTTGTCTTCCAGGCTGTATAATGAGTGGTATTGAAGTATTTATTAATGGTGGTTGATTAGTGGAATGAAAGGAAGTACGTGATTTGTTTAAGGTCATACTCAACTGAAACCATACTATACAATATCTATGTATCTGTATAATGAGTGGTATTGAAGTATTTATTAATGGTGATTGGTTAAGAGGGTAGAAGGAAGCACATGATTTGTTTAATGATATACTCAACTGCAACCCCACTAAACATGACTAGTCTTTGTATAGTGAGTGGTATTGAAGTATTTATTAATGGTGGTTAGTTAGGACGATAGAAGGAAGTAGGTGATTCGTTTAATGTTATACTCAACTGCAGCCCCATTATACAGACTAGTCTTCTAGAATTGTATAATGAGTGGTACTGAAGTATTTATTAATGGTGGTTGGTAAGGCCGATAGAAGGAAGTACGTGATTTGTGTAATGTTATACTCAACTGCAACTACACTATACAGATTTGTCTTCTAGGTTGTAGGAAGTATTTATTAATGGTGGTTGGTTCGGGCGATAAAAGGAAGTACGTGATTGGTTTAATGTCATACTCAACTGCAACTCCACTATACAGATTTTAGTTGGTTAAGGCGATAGAAGGAAGCACGTGATTTCTTTAATGTTATACCCAATTGCAACCCCACTATACCGGACTAGTCTTTGTATAGTGAGTGGTATTGAAGTATTTATTAATGGTAGTTGGTGATGGCGGTAGAAAGGAGTACATAATTTATTTAATGTTATACCCAACTGCAACCCCACCATATAGACTAGTCTTCTAAATTGTATAGTGGAGTGACATTGAAGTATATATTAATGGCAGTTAGCTATATCGATAGAAGCAAGTACGTGATTTGTTTAATGTTATACTCAACTGCAACTACACTATACAGATTTGTCTTCTAGGTTGTAGGAAGTATTTATTAATGGTGGTTGGTTCGGGCGATAAAAGGAAGTACGTGATTTGTTTAATGTCATACTCAACTGCAACTCCACTATACAGATTTATCTTCTAGGCTGTATAAAGAGTGGTATTGAAGTATTTATTAATGGTAGTTGGTTAAGGCGATAGAAGGAAGCACGTGATTTCTTTAATGTTATACCCAATTGCAACCCCACTATACAGGACTAGTCTTTGTATAGTGAGTGGTATTGAAGTATTTATTAATGGTGGTTGGTGATGGCAGTAGAAAGGAGTACATAATTTATTTAATGTTATACCCAACTGCAACCCCACCATATAGACTAGTCTTCTAAATTGTATAGTGGAGTGACATTGAAGTATATATTAATGGCAGTTACCTATATCGATAGAAGCAAGTACGTGATTTTTTTAATGTTATACCCAACTGCAACCCCACTATACAGACTAGTCTTCTAGGCTATATAATGAGTGGTATTGAAGTATTTATTAATGGTGGTTGGATACGGCGATAGAAGTAAGTACGTGATTTGTTTAATGTTATACTCAACTGCAACCCCACTATACAGACTAGTCTTCTAGACTATATAATGAGTGGTATTGAAGCATTTACTAATATATAATGGTTGGATATGGCGATAGAAGTAAGTACGTGATTTTGATTGATATACCCAACTGCAACCCCATTATACAGAATAGAGTCTAGACTGCATAGTGAGTTGTATAGAAGTATTTATTAATGGTGGTTGGATATGGCGATAGAAGCAAGTACGTGATTTGTTGAATCGTATACCGTATACCCAACTGAAACCATACTATACAATATCTAGACGATTTTGTCGTTTATGACAACTTTTCGTGCAAGTTTCCTATACAGAGTGTGCAAGAAGATGTATCAGGTTTGCGTTAAGCTACAAATAAATCTATCAAAACATAGAAATAAACTGGTATCAACGAAATCTACCCTGGATTCTATACTTAACGATGTTTCTTAGCCATCAAACATAGCCTATTATTTAAAACAACTCAACTACAATCCACATTTTATATTTATTATATTATATTATACTCGCTTGCCACTCGATGCTAAAGCGCTTTCATATCAAAAATCTATTAAGTCTAGGGAGGTATGTATTTGATTGCTGGCTAATATCGTGAATGTTTTAAATGTGATAAAATGTTCATTTCTGTACTAAGTTGAAGTTAACGTTGTTTTAATAGCTTCAATGTTTACGTTTTTATAACCAAGTTTCTTATACGCACAGAAAGAAACTAATTATCCAAGAAGGGAACGCGGATACTCCGCCACTGGAGCATCTTAAATATTTAACAGCAAATACATTAAGCACATAAATGTACAGCTCGAGGCAACCATATCAAGCAAAGCAAATTTAAATACGTTATCCTTAAATATTGAACCAACGAAAACTGAGTCCGTTTACACACGGTAGCAAACACGTGAAACGCCAATATTTATTTTCACAAATAAGTGAGGAAGCAGTTCTAGCTCCGGCTTACTCCCGCATCCCGGCCTTCTCATTACAGATACAAAAGGCGGATAAACTTGTTTATATGGGAATAAAAACGGCGTACACGCGGCAAAATTAACATTTGACATCTTAATATGGCCGGGACGTTAATCATCATGAACTTTAGCTTTCAGTGGACTTTTTACACTTAAGACGCGAGTTAGCCTTATCAGAATTTGCGATATGTCGCCTTACAATGCATAGGCGATGCAAAAACGTTAATTCTAAATTGCGAAATTATGCACGCGATATCTTCCCGGCTAATCTTAATGTAGCCTACGCGTTTTTTTCTAATTTAAGAGTACCCTTAGTTAATATCAGCAATTTATATGCACATTCCTGGTTTTATTTCCTTCAGTTAGCTTTAATTTAATTCCCGCAGAAGAAGAAGACGTTTTATAGATGTAAATTATGTTGTTCTACAGCGTGTCTCAAAAATTATAAATAAATTAATTAACATAACACCTCGCCTATTTGGTTTGTGGGAAAATGAACTTTATTTTATAACTCTGCTTCCGTAATTCGTCCAATAAAAATACGTTGCAACCAATCACCTCTTAGTCAAGATATACAGGGTGCAACCACGAATTCATTGAATTATATTACAGAAGCTTTCTGTTTACATATTCGTAATTCATTATTAATATATGTAATTGCTTAAAATATTTTTCTGATGCTTATTAAATATAGCCGCCTTTTATACCGGATGTTGAAAAATTGGCTAACCAAACACAGCATGTGTAAAACAAGAAGAAATGTTTGATCTGAAATTTAATATGAAGCCTACCTACCATACAAGGTGTTCCAAATGTGGCGCTCCTACTTTTTCTAAGGCAATAAATAAGTATCTTAATACTAACATTTCGTCTAGGATCCATTCCAAACCCTGCCTACATTTACAATATCAATTTATTTGGTTAATAGAACAATTTTGCTATGAGCAGAATGTTTAGTTAAGAGCTATTTATACCTCACATACAGAGTGTTCTGTATGTGGTGCTCAGACTGTCCAGGACGTAATCAATACAGTATTTATTACCAAAATTTATTTAGTACCCAATCAGAAAGATATTGTCAAAATACGAATTTATTTGGTTAAAATAACAGTTTTGCTTTATACAAGTTTATATAAACGTTATCTATAGCAAACACACAGGATGTTCTAAATGTTGCGCTCGTACTCCCTATAGCACAATAAGTAAACAGTTTAATACTAATATATGTAGTTCGATGTCTACAATATGAATCAATATGATTGCAATAACAATTGTGCTATGCGCAGAATGTTTACTTGAGAGCTATTTATACCTAACATACAGGGTGTTCTACATGTGGCGCTCAGCCTGTCCAGAGTGCCATAGATGCAGATTCTAATATATGTTATTTTGGACTCCATCCTAAAGTACGACCTAAATACGATTTTATTTGGTTAAAATAACAGTTTTGCTATGTACAACAAATTAATATAATATAAAGGTTACCTATGGCAAACACACAGGATGTTCCAAATATGGCGCTCCTACTCCCTATAGCACAATAAGTAAACAATTTAATACTAATATAGTCCAAAGTTTTGTCTACAATATACATTAATTTGGTTCAAATAACAATTTTTCCATGGGCGGGATATTTACTTCAGACCTAGTTATGCTTAACATACAGGGTGTTGTATATGTGGCGCTCGGGCTCTCCAGAGTGCTATAGATACACATTCTAATATATTTTATTTTGGACTCCATCCTAAACTACGACCTAAATACGATTTTATTTGGTTTAAATAACAGTTTTGCTATATACAACAAATTTCTATTAAGGTTATCGATGGCAAACATACAGTATGTTCCAAATATGACGCTCCTACTCCCTATAGCACAATAAATAAGCAGTTTATTACTAATATAGTCCAACGCTTTGTCTACAATATGAATTAATTTTAATAAAATAACAATTTTGTTATGGGCAGAATATTTACTTCGGACCTAGTTATACTTAACATACAGAGTGTTGTACATGTGGCGCTCAGGATCTCCAGAGTGCTGTAGAGAGCTCCTACTACATATAGCGCAATAAGTAAACAGTTTAATACTAATATAGTCCAGAGCTTTGTCTACGATTATGAATTAGTTTGGTTAAAATAACAATTTTGCTATGGACAGAATATTTGCTTCGGACCTGGTTATACTTAACATACAGAGTGTTGTATATGTGGTGCTCATGCTCTCCAGAGTGCTATACATACACACTCTAATATATTTTATTTTGGACTCCATCCTAAACTATCACCTAAATACAGTTTACAGTTACAGTATACAGTTTTGCAATGGACAGCCAGTTTATACTGAGATTATTTATACCTACTATACAGGGTGTTTCAAATGTGGCGCTGAAGCTCTATCTAGGGAGATCCTAGTACATGAATTTTATTTAAGAGACCATCCCAAACAAATGTTCAGAATAGGATTTAATTTGTTTACAATAACAGTTTTACAATGGCCAGCAAGTTTATACTGAGGTTATTTATACCTACTATACAGGGTGTTCCAAATGTGGCGCTGAAGCTCTATCTATGGAGATTCTACTACATGAATTTTATTTAGAAACCCATCCCAAACATATGCCCAGAATAGGATTTATTTTGTTTAAAGTAACAGTTTTCCTATGGGCAGCAAGTTTCTACGAAAGTTATTTATACCTTGCATACAGTATGACGCCTGCAAATAATTTCCTACGGAAATTCCTGTAAATTAGATAAGTAATTCGTAGATTAATATCAGCCTCCCGGAACCTCAATCGAAGATGGGCGGTTCACAAATAAAGTCAAATAAATAAAGTAATTAACTACTCGTCAATCACCGGAAAAAAGGGCGCCACCAGCTTGTTAGATTACGCTGATAATAATTCAGATGTAGTTTAGAGTAAACTGGACCTCAGGTTCTTCACACTTATCTAATTTCTTCGTTACAAATTTACCAAACATAGGGTAACAATAAATAATAAGGCCAATTGCAACAACGGTAAATTTAATGATGCAAGAAAAAAATATATATCAATAAAGTAGATATCCCAATAACATATACAATAACGGTGCTAATGTGCACTAGAACCCTGAATACGTACACACCCCCGTACCATTCACTTAATATAAAGTTAAATAAGATTTAAAATAAGTGAGCAAGGTAAAAATACTGCGTTTGTAAATAAATATCCCCGTTTATGAACCTAAAAACGCCCACAGTCGCTGAAAGTACTTTCATAACTAAGAGCGCCCTGAAAACACAACATATCCTAGGTAACAATTCGAATAAACGCAATATTACAGCTCCAGATGACGTACCCTGTATATATCAAGTGAAATTTACGCTAATATGCACGAAATACGTAACACGCTAATATACCCAAAAGTATTAATATAAACAATGGTTCACAAACACGTGAAAGAATTAAAAAATTCAATCATAACATCGGAAACAGTACAAATTAAACAACGAGCAAATAACTCGACTCCAAAATTAATAAATAATCCAATTGAAATCACTTCCCTGAGAGCTGCTGAGTGGAAAATCCCGTCGTGGCTTCACATTCACACGTGCGGTACAGCTTTGAGTTCCAATTTCTCGCAGACAGCGAATTCAAAACGTAAATGTGGCGAAAGCTTACAGCCCCCAACTTGTTGACTAATTAAGCTTACACCCCCAACTTGTTGTCTAAATTAATAAATAAAGAATGCGTTAGCCCAGCATGTTCAAGATAAAAGATGAAACTTACCAATCGAAATCTCCGAATGACACTAACACAAGAATTAAACGACGAATATAAATCGGCCAAAGACCCACATCGACTCTCTTCAAACTAAATTAGAATTCGATGTATTTAAAGATGTCTTCAATATAACGAGAAAAATTCTCAAGTACAGAATACTGAAACAGAAGACTCTGGTTCGACGCTTAATGCACTTGTCTGTCTCACGACCCAAAATGGTCGCCGGAAATGCACAAAGTTATCCAAAATCTCGCACAGGCGCGATTCATAAAAATCAAGTGAGGAAAATGGGTTGCAAACCAATCAGGCGAAATTACCGTCACAAATTCCCCCCCCACCAGACATTTCGAAGACAAAAACCTGACGAGAAATGTAAATGAACAAAGGAATCGAGCTGAAGCCAAAAACATTCTAAAGTGGCAAAAAGAACAAGCGACTAACAGATAGCCTAATTTAATGCAACTTGCGTTGCTTACAATACAAAAAAATTAAATAGTGTAAGGGTGAAGGACATTTTGTTGCTTCCTTCAATAATCCCAAGACACTTTCGACGCCCAACCCACATAATGAAAATAAACCCAACCCAAGATAATTACCCCCAAATTCTCAAAGCGCAAATATTTGCCGACGTACTGTATAGTATGGACTATCCGATGCGTAACCAACATAATAAGCCAAACTCCAGGGAAACAACAATTGGTAAACGATGCTGCAAAATAACTGGATCTACACGAACACACAAAAACTTTACTAAGGGCCAAGATGTTCTGCCTCAATCTAAAACTAACAACAATCAAACACTTCCTCAGCTAATCAACAGATCAATCAACCATCTAATAATCCACCTATCACAACTAAACAAACAATCAACCGGCTAATCCACCAATCACCAACCAATTACCAACCAATCAAATAATCAATCAGTCAACTGAGAAATGTTCAAGCTCAGATGGAAATGCTTCCTTAGTGACCATCCCTGCAATGCCCAACCAACCACCCGATATATGTAATCGTTGAATCTAGTCATCATCCGAAGAAGGTTCATGATGCAATTTGCTGTCTTTTGCGTGCCAATTACCCTTAAAACGACCATCCATATCAACTAACTCAAAAGTCCAAGGCGAGAGCTTTTTCTTGATTTTATAAGGGCCGACGTATTTCGGACCTAACTTGGCCGAATAATATTTATAAGCATTTGATAATAATTTATTCCTATGCCACACCAATTGACCTGGAAAATATTCGACGTTTCTACGACGTAAGTTATAGCCCTTCTTATGTTTCTCGTACGCCTTCAGCAATCGATTATGGATATTCTTATACAACTTTTGAAACTCTCTAGATCGTATTTGAATTCTAGGCACATCACGCATGATCTCTACGTCTTCTTCGTCTTCTAATTTGTCGTTGCACTCATGAAACTTTTCCCCATCGAGTACAATTTCTCGACCGAAATTTATAAAGTATGGCGTCAATCCAGTCGATTCATGTTTCGAAGTTCTTAAAGCGCAAGCTACTTTTGCAAGATATTTATCCCAATCACGCTGATTATCAGAAAGGTACGAAGATATCGCTGTTTTCAAAACTCTATTCACCCTCTCTGTGGGATTTGCTTGTGGATGGTACAACGCAGTAAATTTAACCTGGACCCCGTAATTATCAGTCAGATTACTAAATTCCTTGCTACGGAATTGCACTCCATTATCAACAACAATATATTTTGGTACACCAAATAACAAAAATACATCCTCTTCCAGATGTTTAATGATGGCAGGAGTTGTTGCAGATCGCAACGGAAAAACTAACGGAAATTTGCTAAAATAATCAGCAACTACCAAAATATAAGTATATCCACGCTTCGAACGAGGCAAAGGTCACAGTCCTCTGACCACACAAACTTTACTCTTTTCTTTAAAAGATTCGCCAACGGAGCTGTGATCGCTGAAAAATTTGGCACAAATCTGCGATACCATGACGCCATTCCCAAAATTCTACGCACCTCTGTAACATTCGTCGGATTAGGTATATTCAAAATAGCCTTTACTTTATCTGGGTCTACATGTAATCCATTTTTCCCTACAATATATCCTAGATAACGAAGTTCAGGCTGAACAAATTTACACTTTTCTCTACTAAGAGAAAGACCAGCTGCTTTAATACGAGCAAAAACGGTTTCTAAAATGGCTAAATGCTTCTCAAAGGTGTCCGTTACAATAATCACATCATCTAAATATGCAAAAACGTATGGATGTAATTCTGGACCTAAAACGCTATCAATAAATCTCTGCCATGTTGATGGAGCATTGTGAAGGCCAAATGGAAGACGATTGAAGTGATAAAGGCCACGGTTCGGTACCACAAAAGCTGTAAATTTCTTCGAATCTTCTGCCATCGGAATTTGCCAATAAGCGGATTTAATATCCAGCGAAGACATGAATCTCGCATCACGAAGCTTGTCTAAAATATCTGAAACGTATGGCAAAGGATAAGCATCCCGTTCAGTAACTGCATTCAACTTTCTGTAATCCACGCAAAACCGGTAGCTATTATCACGTTTTTTAATTAAAACGATAGGTGACGCCCAAGGAGAATTTGACGGTTCCACAATTCCATCTTTCAACATACTGTCTAATTCAGCATCAATTTGTTTTTGTATAACCGGAGAAACAGGATAGTACCGTTGTTTTATTGGCTCAGCTGAGGTCTTTATCTTGTGCTCGACTACCTTAGTACACCCAATCCCTTCACTCATGGTCATAAATGTGTTGTCTAGTAAATTTGTAAGGGCTAACGATTGTTCAACACTCAAATCAGTGTGACCCACAATAGCATCAACAAAAACTTCGGATAAATTATCAAAATGCCACTCTCGTTGCCTAAGATTCGGAACAATTTCCATCCGTCTCCAAAAATCTACACCCAAAATTAAAGTATGTGGCAATGACGGAATAACTAACGTCTCAAAAATTTTCACTTTTCCCCTCAAACTAATGGGAAGCAAAACCACTCCTAACACAACACAACTTTCCCCATTTGCCACAGTACACACTTGAGTCGGAGACTTCCCTAACGGCAAACCCAAACTTCCTAATAGTTCCCAACCTTTACGACCGAGAATGGTTTGATTGGCCCCAGAATCTAATAATCCCAACAAAACTTTACCAAACACTTCTACTTCAAGGTACGGGCGTTCATCCCCCTGTAGTTGCGCAAACAAAAAATGCAACATTACCCCTGAATTGTCGATCAAGATTTTCTTGGAAGGAGAGAGGTCAGATACTTGATCTTTTATCGGCCTCTTCTGGCGTTTCCCGACCTATTACAGTTGTTGCAGGTTCGTACAGTAACCCCCGCTTTTCCACATTTGAAGCATCTTCTATTTAAGGGTTGTTGACATCTGGTAGCTATATGACCCCCTAGTCCACAATTCCAACAAGTAACTTCGTTAATAGCTGCTACTTCTCGACGTACCCCTATCTTTGATGTGGAGGACAAAGGTTCGTTATAAACGTAGGCTAAATCCGGTTCAAGGGTTTTCCCTGCTAACCTTCTAGGTGGAGGTACAAATTCCTCTACGGCCGCCTTCCGTGCTTCAATTTGTCGACCTAATTTCAGCAAATCTGGAATAGAATTGACCGCAACTAAACTCAGCTTGTCTTGGTAAAAAGGAGCTATATTCCGCATCAGTATCTTCAATCGAAATGCTTCTGACACACAACCATTCATACGATTGAACATATTCTGTATAACCGCTACATATACCCCTATCGACTCTTTCGGACCTTGCGTTCGTTGCTTGATCTCCTCCAATAATTTATCGTCATAATTGTGAGGTTGGAATTCTTCCCGTAAGAATTTTACTAAATCGTCCCAATTGTCAACGGTGTCCCTATACGCACGATACCAAATCAAAGCTTTCCCAGTAAAGAGATCTAACGCTGAATCAAATAATCCCTCTAACGAAATATTACGAGCTACTCTCAACTCTTCCACACGCTCGATAAACGCACTCAACGACAGCTCATCTCCATCCCCGGAAAACTTTAATCCCCATTGGCTCACAGGTACAGGCTTAATGTCCCCCCTAGAATATAAAAAAGAAGGACCTGGACGACTGGCACGAACAGGAGTCGACGTTTCCTGAATTGAAGGATCCCCAGAACCACCTATGTTTGTTGACAAAGCTATCAGACTGGCTTCGAAGGATTGCAATTTATGCGCTAAATTCGTTTTGCACTTTTCTAGTTGACCCAACAATTCCTCCTTCATCTTCCCCTCTTCGTCCCTACTCACAATCATTCGACCTATACGACCATCATAGTGGATGATTTTACTATTAAGTTTTTTGTACGCACCACCGTGAATTGAATCCTCAAATTCTTCGATCAATTCTCTCAACTGTCTAAGCCCTAATACAATAGCTTCTTGATCATCAACAAAAGAAAAAGGATGCGAAGGAAATTCGAAGTATTTGTCCCCCTTTTCCTTCTTAATGGCAGCCCTCAACAATTTTCGCAAATTATCTAAGTTACCTTCCGCTTTTGCTCCACGGATACTTAACTCGTACGCAATTTCGGACGTGTTTAAGCGATCAATATCCATATTGTTACGCCTTAAATTAATATAAACAATAACAATCTCCCTATAAATATACAACAGCAAATAATATGCAAACTTCCCTAATATTACAAACCCCAAAATAATTTTTCCCAAACAAAACCTTGTTGCAATTGTCTTATTAATTACACCAGTAAATATAACTACAATTTAATTATACAGTATAACTACAGTCACGGTTGCCCCAACACGTTGGTCGCCAATTTTCTATGACGCCTGCAAATAATTTCCTACGGAAATTCCTGTAAATTAGATAAGTAATTCGTAGATTAATATCAGCCTCCCGGAACCTCAATCGAAGATGGGCGGTTCACAAATAAAGTCAAATAAATAAAGTAATTAACTACTCGTCAATCACCGGTAAAAAGGGCGCCACCAGCTTGAAAGATTACGCTGATAATAATTCAGATGTAGATTAGAGTAAACTGGACCTCAGGTTCTTCACACTTATCTAATTGCTTCGTTTATACAAAATTATCAGAGATAGGGTAAACAATAAATAATAAGACCAATTGCAACAACAGTGATTTAATGATGCAAAAAAATATTGATAAAATAATTTCCCCAGTCACATATATATATAATTGTGCTAAAATGCACGAAGACCCTGTATACGTACACACCACCCGTATCATTCACTTAATATGTGAAAATAAGATTAATGTAACGAGCAAGGTAAAAATACTACGTTTGAAAATAACACCAAGCGTTTATGAGCTCTAAAAAAACGCCCGCAGTCGTTAGAAGTACTTCCAGCGATCAAGCGCCCTGTAAACACATCATACGATAACAACAACCCCGAACAAACGTAATATTACAGCTCCAGATGACGTACCCTGTATATATCAAGTGAAATTTACGCTAATATGCACGAAATACGTAACACGCTAATATACGAAAAGTATTAATATAAACAATGGTTCACAAACACGTGAAAGAATTAGAAAATTAAATCATATCATCGGAAACAGTACAAATTAAACAACGAGCAAATAACTCGACTCCAAAATTAATAAAATAATACAATTGAAATCACTTTCCTGTGCGCTGCTGAATGGAAAATCCCGTAGCGGCTTCACATTCACACGTGCGGTACGGCTTTGAGTTCCAATTTCTCGCAGACAGCGAATTCAAAACGTAAATGTGGCGAAAGCTTACAGCCCCCAACTTGTTGACTAATTAAGCTTACACCCCCAACTTGTTGTCTAAATTAATAAATAAAGAATGCGTTAGCCTAGCATGTTCAAGATAAAAGATGAATGACACTTACCAATCGATAAATTTGATTGACGTGAATGAAATACTAAACGACGAATATAAATCGGCCAAAGACCCACATCGACTCTCTTCAAACTAAATTAGAATACGATGTAATACAAGATGTCCTCAATATAACGAGAAAATTACTCAAGTATGGAATACTTCACAGAGGAACCTCGATCGCCGCTTAAATAAATTGTCACTGACCCACAAAATGGTCGCCGGAAATGCACAAAGTTCCCAAATCTCGCACAGGCGTAGTTCGTAGAAATCAAGTGAGGAAAAATGAGTTGCAAACCAATCAGGCGAAATTACCGTCACAAATTATCTCACACGCAAGGACTAACCGGCTGGTACTCCCTCCTTATATATATGAATATAATTATATATATATATATATATATATAGTAGTGCGCACGCACTACATTTATCTGGTTGCCTTGCTTGGGGTTGTTATGTTTTTGTTCTTGTTTGGGTAGTTACCAGTTTTCCATTAAATAAACAACACGTTCTCCTAAAGCTTGTTTTAATCTTTGTATTCGGTCTGGAATTCAACCCAGATACCAATATTTTGGTGACCCCGACGTCCAACCCGACGTTACAAAAGGATATCTTCGACGATTGCCCTTGGCTACAACGATTTCCGCCATCGCCTTCAGTGTTTTTCCGGCTGTTGTGTGAGACTGCTCAAGCGACCATCGCTGGATTTTCACGCAGATAAGTTGTCCCACTTTCTAATATTTCGTATTTTTATAGCAATTCTATCA
This sequence comes from Limonius californicus, assembly GCA_014611495.1. Taxonomy (NCBI): domain Eukaryota; kingdom Metazoa; phylum Arthropoda; class Insecta; order Coleoptera; family Elateridae; genus Limonius; species Limonius californicus. The sequence goes on along the minus strand of JABXWE010000749.1, from coordinate 43,476 downwards.
TCATGTCATTCCCTGAATTTGACAGTGACATTCGTATGTATTTCACTACCCTTGATTGTTATTTTCGCTTACATAACATTAATAATTAAATAGGAAAATTCGATAAACTTATTACACATTTGCCGGTTGCCGCAAATCATTATTTACCCAGAGAATTTCAGCACATTGAATTTATTTCGAATTTCACTACTGATATTCGTTTTATAAAGGGTTCGCAGAACGTAGCAGCAGAAGCACTTACTAGGATATCAACTATTTTCACCGCGACCACTATCGACTTCGACGAATATAGTATAGTCAGCAATACCTTTAGGTTATGCACAGTAATCTAACAAACAACTTCTGTATTTAAAGTTTTCTTTAAGATGCATTAGAAAACAAAATCGCACTATTATGTCACCCTTTATATAAATTAATGATAAAATCCCCATGTAACCACCCAACCAAATAACTTCTCAAAACCTCTCAGAAATTAGTTAATCATAGAGCAACCTTAAGGCATCCTGAAGGTCGCTAAATGGTTAACCATAACAAAGAAGTCCTAAGCTAACCTTGGAAGTCGACTTTTGGTTAACCGTAGAAGATGTCCAAAAGCTATCTAAAAAGTCAACTCTTGGTTAACCATAGAAGAGCTAATGACTAATGTATACGGAATCTAGAAAATTCTTTTATACTTCCAAATTTTTTTATCTCTTGGGTTGCGGATTTATTTGAACAAATGCTTCAAGAATTTAACGGTCAGCTTTTACTTAAGTAACGGGTATCTCCATAGTTAGCATTATGGTAGCTAAGGGGGTTATATTTTGATGGTACGTTAATGTGGAATGTATCCGGAAGGATTTTCCAAAGGTTAACCAAGAAAGATAAAGAAAGAATAGCAAAAATTATTTTAGATTTTAGACCTAGCTTAGAAATAAACAATAATAACATTACATTTAAATTCAAGTTGTAAATAATTTTCTTACAAATTACTGGACAATAATATATTCGGTTAGTAGCTAAAATGAGAAGTATTTTTAAAATCCAAATGCAATATATATAGTTATTCGCAACAGTATGTGAAACCATTATCAACTTACTATGGTTATCTTTCAGCAAGGATTTACAAATATATTTTTGTTAACTTTTAGAACGTGTTATAGAGCATGTAACCGAAAACTAATCACTACGGCCACTTTAAATAAATGAAGCTATAATGTGCATTGAAAGTTGGTACATGTCAACCGTTCTGGTACTATTTAACTATTTGGAATAACTATTTCTCAACTTAAGTTGAAGAAACGGATACTGTAATTTTGGTAACCACTACCGCACAAGGGACGTCTTTAAGTTGTTATGTTCATTTGATTTTGTGCCACTCTGTCTGAATTAGCCTTCTACTTTGGTTGCGTCTTCGTAGGAATTAATAACTTTATTTTAATTGCCGTTTGTATGTTGATAATAGTTTTGGTTATTTTGTTTTTAAAGATTGATTTATGACGAAACCAATTTCGAAATTTCTCTTTGTAGGTTAGATTTTCCGTTCAGAAACAATTCTTGGGATTCTGTGTTGACCCTCGGAAGTCACACGTGTTGTGTTCGTTCTAGAATAATTTCACCATATTTCGAAATATGTTGCAATCTTTTTGGGGAATCCAGGTTCCCGTTGCGTTGAGTTCTTCAGTCTGTCCTCCACCTTCGTTGACTCCGGACTTCCCAAATTCCATCTACGGGGGCTCGTAAATAAGTCGAGTGCTGCAGGGGCAGCTTGGATTTTAAATGGGTGTCCACAATACGTGATTTTCGTTTCGCTGTTTTACCGTGGGGTAAAAACAGAACTATCAACAAGTGTCGGATTTTGAAACACACTGGAATTTATCCCTAGAAAGGCAATTTATTGTAAAATTGCAGATCGCCTTTGGCGGATTAGTCTTCAGGGGCGTGCCTGCGGATTTTCCCGCATCTTGGGAACGAAATTGTGCCTGTCTCTCTATCCCATTTATCGGAAGCTCAGGTAAAGAACTAGATTTTTTTGTGTGTTGTAAAAAGAAACCTTTCACGCGATAACTTGCAAAATTCAACGTAATTGAACCCTTTTTCTTTCAAACAAGAAGCGACCTTCAGTCGCCGATTGTCTTTGTTTGCACTACTAATTGTAAAGAGTAATTTCTTTTATATTGTGTTATGCTTGTAAACTCGACGCCTCTGGCCACGTAGTTGATTAAAGAAGGTAAATATCGTGCGCCAGCAGCGGCGCGTTTGTTTCTTGAACGTTCAAATCAATCGTTTGTAATATACAACTATAAAAACGCCATTTGCCGTCATTTTTGTATTGTCATTTCCAACAATTTAATTGTATGTCTTTTAAAATTCACTGACTCTTTTATTATTGTGTATTTTGTATTTGTGAGTGCATGAATTTTGCAAGCTTTCTAAACAGCAGGGAGGCACAATAAAGGTGAGTCCGATTCCCGTAACCTGTTAGCTTCTCGGTCTTCTACTGTGTACACAACTTGGAAGATTCCTCCCGTAGCGATTTCCGTGAACTCCCCCTACTCCTCTGAGCTAAGCTGTAGCTATTTTCCCACCCATCCGGTTACGGGTCGACGGAAAAGTTCGTTTGGCGCGTAACAAAGTTACGCCAGATAGGTTATCTTTCCAGGTTAAGAAATGATCCAGTTGTGGACAGTCAAGGTTAACTTTGCGTATGTGGGATCAGCTACTAAATAGTTGTTTGCCTATTTACACTTCCATTCCAAGAGAAAATATTTCATTTACAAATACGGATTTTTACACAAATTGAGGATTATCGTTATATTGATCAGGTATAACTTCACGGAATTGAATCGTACGATCAGGAGTATCTTGACAGTGTTCATACACTACCAAGAATTATAGAAATTTTTTTCTGTCCGCACTGACATTCGAACGAAAAAACATTATGGGAAAAATTGTGAATTAATCGAAAAAATCCATGGTAATAACTTCTCTATTCAGAAGTTATTACCGTCAAATAAATTTGAACCAATTTATTATTGTATTTAAAGTCATGGTTTTTCTTATGGTGTAATCCGAGTTTCTGCAAAAATTGTGGAACACCGCTATATTATTCAAACATAACAACACATAATTGAATTCCACGACCAGGATCATTATTTTCAACGTCAATTACTTCAGTACTTTAATTTACCTGATTTGATTCTTTAGCATACCATTCCCAGTTGAGTTAGGAAACTTAATTTCTACTAACCATGACCATTAAATTTACGATATAAAAGCGCAATACACCTAAAAGTGTAAAGCGAAATCCAAACTAAGCTTGATCATCAATGAAAATATAAGTTGATTCTTCGTCGTGCATGTACGTAAAAATTGAGTTGAGCTGTCTATACTTCGCCATATTTTTTAAAGTTTAATTAAAATTTGTTGCTGTGAGAAATTTTAAATTACAACTCGGTTATCGCTGTAACCCATATGGCCGCTCAACTGTATAACCGTGTTTAAAATATTACCCCATTGTTTAGCTAAACAAAAACTTGTAACACAAGTGCTGAAAAAGCTGTGCATATTAGCGACACTTGCATTCTCATATTTTCGTCATTTCGTTATTTGCAAGTACAATTAATGCCAAAATAATTACCCCTTACGAGATTTTAATTATAACCTGTTCTTGCTCCTATAACTACAGCAATTTTGAAAGTATTTTCCATTTTTATGATAGCCTAACTTTTCAAAAGAATATCCGCTTGCGCATTCAAAGTCCCTGAGAAAGTTTTAATAACAATATTTGTAACTAACATAAATTGTACTACACTCTCATTTCATATCGTTTTATTTCCAGGCAGTTCTATTTGCGGTTCTAAACTTTTGTATAAACTTTATTTGTAGGCTCCTAAAACTCACGCTCGCGGAAAATGAGAAATGTGCCTTTTGTGCCGATTTCATAATAGCAAAGTTAAACCATTATTATTTTGCAAATTACCTTTTGCTAGTTGAGTAAAATTTTAATTGGCATTGTATTTATTCTCATTCATACAGTTAACTGTTTGAGGTTAAATATTTCTGATTTTTTTAAATCTGAAATGTAATATCTGTGTTTCATTCCTGTACTATTATCAATCATTGTTGTCATCGCAGCTCCATTAGTATAACAGAATTTTCTAGATGTTCTTCTTCTAATTAGGGACAATGTATAATAGGCGGTCGGGGCTAGAAATCAGGGTGTTATACTTATACGCTGAAGGTCTGGAGTTCAATTCCCGGCACCCCGAACTCGAATTTTTAGCAGTCGTTTATGCATGCAAAGCAATATCAAACCAGCAAAGTATTCTGCATAGTACATCTTTTCTGGAGAAGAAGTGTTTACACTTCCCTTGGTGTAATCTCCATATTAAGCTGCAGCTCCACTATATCTATAATACTTTAAAATGCGCAATACAGGCATAGAAGAAAATTGTTAAGTCTTGTAAGAGATAAATCACTCAAAGAAGAAGAGAACATTTCAAAGATTGTAACAAAGTAAAAAAAACTGTAGGGAATCCATAAGAACTTATAATAAAAAATTTACTAAAGTAATCAAAATCACAATCATATATAGAAGAAATGCAGTATTTTTTACCTGATTACAAACTACCATTTTCTAAGTATATAGTACATACAACACAAGTATGAGGGTTTAGTTAAGTTCTTAAAATCTTTATAATTTCATGACTTTGCAGCCAATTCTACTTGTTTGGCATAACAAGCAGCGAAGACGCTTTGTACCTTAACTAAACTGCTATTTCTCTGATAGAATGTCATGATCAGCTACCTTTATTTGTTTTTCGATGTTTTTGCTCGGGCTAGACAGTATTCCAAGCTACGTGATCAAGTCAGGACTTTTCTTAACCGCCTCTTATTACCTCAATCTGTTATCCCCAGATACTAATCTAAATAGGGGCCAACTTCAAATCTACTGAATAATCCGTAGCAGTAAGTGGTTAAATACATACAAGGTTGCCATTCGTTCGTCACAAAAGCCATGTAACCTACAAACCATAGCATCGGTTCTAATTTATCTGCCGTCAGGACCCTACTTAACTTTCTCCATAATGCTTGCCGCTCATGAAACTGGAAACCCCGCCTTGTGATAGCTCAGTTGCCGAGGGTTCGATTATGGCTTTGGTCCAATCTCCTGGTTTTACCAGGGTAGCGTATAAATATCTGATGCAGCAATCCATCACACACAATGCCCTAATCCTGTTGGCAACCATAGGATCTCCGAAAACCTTCAACTTAATTTGTGTCGTTCGGATTCGACGTTAAATGTAGGTTTTACCATAGCGCTAAGGAGAAGCACATGGAAGATTTTTGGAAAAGGCTCGATTGTTTTATGTATGTTCCCATATAATATGTAATTCGAAACAAATTTTTTTGTTATGAAAATGTGTTATTATTTGAATGAGTGCGTATTCATTAAATTATGGTTAAAATCATCAAATGCAAGGCTCTCATAAGGTCAAACAAATATGCTGTAAATCAGTGCAGTGTAATGCAAAAGTACAAAAGCATTCAAAGTTTGTCTGAATACCAGCTTGTTTATCTACTTAACTTCATGACCATCATCATAAATCAGCGTATAATGTTCCATCGTTGGACGAACACCTCCCCTAACTGCTTCCATTTTTCACGAGCTGTTGTATCTGCCATGAAATGCATCCTGCGATTTTGTCGATATCGCTTCTCCAGCTTGTACGAGGTCTTCCCCGTGACCTTTTCCCTGTTCTCGGCCTCCACTCTGTCACTCTTCTGCTCCATTTGTCGTCCGGTCTCCGCATTAAATGCCCAGCCAACTGCCACTTTAGTTTGACGATACGAGTTACCGCATCTTCCACTTTTGTTCTATTCCTTATCCACACGTTAGTTATCCTTTCTTGTAGTTTAATTCCAAGCATAGATCTCTCCATGAGTCGCTGTGCCACCCTTAACTTTTCCAAATCCTTTTCTGTAAGTGACCATGTCTCTAATGCATTGGTAAGTATGGGAAGGAGACATTGGTTGTACACCCTTGTTTTCAGGTGCTGCTGGAATTTTGACTTGAATATGTCTCTCACTTTCCCGTATGCGGCCCAAGCCAATCTAATTCTCCTGTTTAGTCCTTCATCCGCATTTCCACATTCTGTGTAGCTTCGTGTAACTCCATAACTAGATTTTAAAGTTCTTGCATATTATTGACTAACAGTATTATGTCACCGGCAAATCTTAGAGGTGATAGACGTTCCCTGTTTATGGTTAGCCTATCCGCTTCCCAGTTTAGTATCTTAAAGACGTCTGCCAAAAGATTGGTGAAAAGTTTCAGGGAGATAGTATCTGCTTGTCTGATACCCATTTTTACTTGGATGGGTTGGAATCTTCAAAGGTTTGATGCGTGTTCGTATACATTTTTGATCACTTCTGTGTACCTATGGTCAATTATGTATATTTTCATAGGGTTACAACGGTTCGGGTTTCAACTGTGTCGAAGGCTTTATCGAAGTCGATAAATGCCGTATATAATGGTAAGTTCTATGAGTAGGATTTCTCCATAATTTGCCTTACTGTATGAATGTGATCTCAGAGGCGGCCGTGGGCTAGAGGTTAGCGCGTTAGACTTCTACACTGAAGATCCTGGGTTCAATTCCCGGCACCGGAACATCGGATTTTTAACGGCAATGGCAAACCAGCGAGGTATTCTGCCAAGTAAATCTTTTCTGGAGTAGAAAAGTTTACACTTCCCGTCGTTCGGAACCCACGTTAAACTGTAGGTCCTGTATGTCGGCGACACTCTAAAAACACGCAACACAGGCATAGGAGAGAAGATCGCTACGTATCCTAAGAGATAAAGCACTCTAAAAGATGAATGTATTCTATAGTGCTATATCCATGCCTGAATCCCGCTTGCTCTGGTAATTGAAAAGCGTCCAGCTTGTTCGTTACTCTGTTTGTGATTATTTTTGGAAATAATTTGTATAAATGGAAGTAAGGAAATAGGGCGGTAGTTTTTTATATCTCGTTTATTTCCTTTTTTGATTATTAACACTACATTTGCGTCTTTCCAATTATGAGGCACTTCTCCTACACCCTAGCAGTGATTAGTTCGTTTGTTAATTTATCGGCACCTGCTGCTTTTCTGTGTCTCATCTGCTTCAGTAACGTTTTTATTTCATATTTACATATAGGTGGAATGTCTTCAGTGTAATCTTTGGTAAGATCTGATTTTCTGTCTTGATGACCGGTTTTTGGACTTTGGAATCATACAAATCTTCGTAGAAGTATTCTATGTGTTTGAGTATCTGTTTTCGGTCTTTTATTATGTCTCCTGTATCAGTCTGAATAGATGTCATTTCAAAGTTTCCTATTTCTTTCTAAACACTATCGGACTTCTATTCTCTTCTATATCTGCTCGTGCCTTCCTTCTGATCTCTTTATTAGTTTGCTTTAACGTCCTTGGTGTTATTCTTGATTTTCGTTGATTCTTTTTTTTTTAGTTCTCTTGTTCCTTCTGATATTTTACTAGTGCCTTTGGCTTTGATTTTATTTGTAAACGTTTTAACTTACTTGTCTTGGTCCTACCGAATAACTTTAATCTCTAACTCGTCGACATAGCAACTACTATATCTTCAAGAAAACTAAACCCACTGACCTATGCATATTCTATCTTACTTTTAGCTGCTATATGATGAGTTATAATTTTAAAAATCTTGTCATGGTTTACTTGTGTGTTGTTGGTTTCCACTAATAGGCCCTTCTACTCTTATTTGAATATATTCCCATTATGATTTTTATAAAGATTCCATTGAAATAGGATCTTTATCATTGCATATATTCTAGCACGCGGTTGAATATATAACCGCTCACGTTGGTTGGCGAATTTTTAATGCCAGAATGTCTTATGCCCTTATTTAAAATGCATTCATTAAACAATTACATTTCATTGCATTTCTTACATGACGTATAATAATAATCCATTCGGAACTGCATTATAATTTCAGTAATATAAATAACCATGTTGCAAGTGAAAGCTGAAATGACAACTTTCTCGAAAAAGTATCTCAAGTGATAACATGAAACGTACAGCTAGCTGTTAAAATTTTATTGAAGGCAAATTGAAGATGGGAATAACAACCCAACACGCCGCTCGTTTAATCTGTGTTCAGATAGGCTTCGAGTTTCCAATTATCAAAAGCATAAACTTGTTTATGTTTCATTTTCTAATCCCATGTTAAGTTCCAATTTTAAGTAACATGAAGTTCAGGCACTTTCGTTGCTGAAAACAATTAGAGCCTTTATGTAGGAATAACAATTTTCCATAACTTGCAATACTAAAATATAGGATTTATTCTAAGGAAATTGCTTTACAGATGTATTTATATTGCACCTATCACTATTAGTAGCCACTATTGATGGTTAACCACTCAAACCACCCATCCTGCATCCTACCAGTTGTAAAACTTCTATGACACAGATCAAACCTTCTTAAAAGTCAAAATCCGACTTAGTGGAGCTCTTCAAAAACTCTTTTGAAAACCAGGTAGTAAAGACTAAATCTGCAAGTGCTATGCACCGACATATTACATTAATGAAATTTACTACAAGTTTACCCTTCCGTTGGAAATTGTTGATTCAATGAAAAATGGTTCGTTAAGAAGTCTACCTGTCGTTGATATCCTTCCATCCTGAGCTCAGTCAGTTTGTTTTCGTCAAGTACCTCTATAAGAGGTTTTGTTTGTCTAGCTATTGTTGCTTACACTTCTGAACATACTTACTCCTCCTACTTTCCTTCCTTCCTTCCTTTTTAGTAGTCTTTATGAAGTTCTACGGTATGCCTATATGTGGCTCCTATTCAGGGAAGTAGATCAGTTTATAATTTTTTTAAACCTCCTTTGTGCAAGTATACAGTCTCTTAAAATATTAAAAACACAAACCAGAAGACTTGCTGACATTGGCGAATCATTTTTGAGAGCAGCTTGGCTAACAAAGTAGTACGTGCTGTATAGATTATAATAGTCCCTAGGAGAACGTTCGACAACGGATAGTAAATAGCTACTACCTCCGCCTGAAACAGTGATGTCTACATTCTCAGCAGTATAGATATGTTGATTCTTAGGTGCTGTTAATATATATAAACTCCAATTCCATTTGCCATTTTATATTCTCATTGGAACTCGACCTACCTACTTTAGCAGAGTAGATCCTGAAAGCTTCCTGTCTATTTCTGTTTCAAACGGATGCTTATTAGGAAATTTCCATTCCATGTGGTCACTGTCTATGTTTGAGGCCTTGAGCAGTATTTCGCAGTAGTCCATATTATAGTCTTGTCTTTTTATAGAACTGTTTCTCTTTCTCTTAAAACTGCCAGCAGTATCTGAGACATTGTCACCATTGATACTGCAGAGAAGCAACCGCCGATGAAGTTTTTATGGTTAATGTGAGTATTACCCTGTACTTGTTTTAAAATTGCTCGGTACACTTGTGTTTCAGCAGCTTTTCACCACATTAAAGCGCCACATATAATGTTAGTTCCACTATGTTGTGCAACCAGTATACCCCCACCGGTTTGAGAAACTACGTTGTTGGAAAGGCACGTCTTTTTCGCCTTTAACTTCTCCGTTTCTCTTCTTAAATAAGCCTTAATACTTGTTATTCTCAATTTTTACTCATGCAATCTGGAAGCTTTCCTTCCACCGTTCTAGCGGTACTTCTTTTCCGTCTTGTGTTATTCACACTAATCTGTCAGTGTTCATCGGATCTACGTGTTTTTCCCATTTTCGTCATCATGTACTGTTTTATCTCAACCTGTGGCCTCTCTTGGTGGTTTATAGTACCGCTTCGTACCCTGGTGCTGTCTTTTTTCCCTGCTATATTCCTTAACACTGTTATCTTGATTGTTCTGAGCATTCTCGCAGATCTGCTATTGGCAGGTCATATCTCGACCCCGACACAGGCACGCGTGCTATATATTATATATACATACCAGGAGCATGTACATGCATTGTCATGTGCAATCTCTCCATCAGCCACAGGCATGGCCTTGTTGACTCGATCGCATGCTTTTTTCGTTAGATCTCCATAAGTAGTGATAATCCCGAAAAGGTATTTAAATAACATTGCCTCCTATCGTTTCGAATAATCACATCTTGGTTCTCTTGATATATCCATGCACTTCGTTGATTAATCCAGAATTTGTATAAAATACCTTTCTGCTACCATCTGGTACGCGTATAGACGCCTAGGTAAGTCATCCTCGATTTCGGAGAATTCATCAGCGTAGCGTGTGATGTTAATTTTATCTCTATTCGTTCTGTAACAGTTCCGACTATTTTTACGTTTTCTGTAGTCTTATCCATAAACATATTCAACTAAAACGACCTACAACTATCTGTTTATCATATACAAGTGTACATTGTTTATCATTAATTAACATTTGGTTTTGTTGATAGTGATTATTTCTTTTACTACTTTTATAACACCCAAAGGTATTTACTTCTCCTGTAGTATTTTAATATATTCTGGCTTAAACTTAGAGGCATTATATGGGCTAGATGCTGGAACTAGATAAACTTTGAAAATTAGGTTTGCGGGAGATTTCAAAATGTTCGTAAATAATTTTGTCATCTTACCCAATAGGGTTATAATTCTGTAATTACAAGAATTATGTCTTTCTCCTTTTTACTATACCATAACTATTAAATAACGTCTAAAAGAATTAAACAATTTCTTTTGCCGAAGATCATTTCCGTAGGTAATAAGTTCATTGCCTACGCTATCAACTCCAGATACCTTTCCATTCTTCCATTTATCTAATGATTCCCATACTTCTTCAGCATACAAGACGTTGAATAATTTGCGTTCATATTTTCGTTTACTACTAATTCTGCATCGTTTTCCTAATTACTACCATTGATTGAGGTACATCACCCAATATTGTCTGGTTATCGAGTTTGTACCTATTATTATATCATATATCGTCGTTTACATTTCGTACGAATCATATTGCAATTTCATCGTGAATTTTCTACAAATCTATTATTTGGTCATTTACTCTGTTAAGTGTTATTGCACAGTTATCATGCTATTTTTATTTTTAATATCTTAAATAGATATTATAAGCATAACAAATTTATCGGTATATATAGGAACAACATACTTGACAGCAAAAATCTATTATAGATTATATTATATGCAGGTAACAATCCACATTACGAGTCGCAGATGGTCTACCGTGGTGTAGAATGTGTCACAGACCATTATTTACTGAAAGCCAAAATCAACTCCCTATCCATAAAGTAACAACGTGAGAGCGTCACCCAGAATACCTCCAAAAATAACACGCCAAGATATAAATTAAGAAGACTAAAGGAAGATTCAAGAAAATTCCTGTATAAGACACGGCTGCGCTAACTACATACTATATTCATATGTATTACAATATATAATGACATCATGCAAAAAATTCATGAAGGGGCAAAGGAAAAGAATTGAAAGTTAATATAAAACATTAAAGTACTCCATGGTGGACTAGAGAGATAGAAGAAATGGTCTACGCGAAGAAAGTGATATCTCTAAAATGGTACAGAGTAGTAAAAAGAATCGTAGCCTATGGCAAAAACCAATGCTGGCAAACTACGTGTGAAGATATAAATGCTATGTAGGCACCATCAGAACTTCAGAAGCATAGAGAGTGATAAAGGGGTTACAAAAAAATAGTAAGGAGTATAGAAGTTAAATTTAATACCTTCAGATGTATGGGATAAATATTACCAAGAACTTCTTACCGCGAATAGACCGGATTTTTGGACGAGAACGACGATGACTACACTCCTAAAGACTCGTTATTAGAAAACAAAATAACTGTAGAAGTCAGGAAAGCAGTGAATAGTATGAAAAATGAAAGTGCTGTGAGACCATGGGTATACCCATTGAACTTATAAAACTCGGGCCTGAAAAGCTGTTTGAAACTTTAACGTATATACTTAATCTGTTTATGGAAGGTGAAGCTTTGTTCCATAAATGGAAACCAAAGCGTATAGGTAATATTCACAAGGAAGGCCATAGAAGAAAATATGTAAATTACAAATTGATAACCGTATTAAACTCCACTCGAAAAGAATATAGAAAGGTCCTAACAGTCAAAATAGAAGAACAAAGCACAGACATAGAAGAGAAAAGTTGGCTCCGAACAGGGCCTTCGTATATGGATAACTAGTTCTGTTTAAGGCAAGTATTTGAAAAACGATTAGCATGTAACACCGCAACACTTCTACCATTCACAGATCTACAGAAGGCGTACGATAGTGTTCCGCAACAAACATTATGGCAGCGATGAAAGACAAAGGAATAAATTCAGTGTATGCATAGGCCGTGAAACAACTATTTGATAACATGACTAGTAGCGTAAAAATTGAAAAACGAAGATACAAAAGAATTTAGGGAGGCACAAGATTTAAGACAAAGATGCTACTTTGTTTAAAGTATATCTGAACAAGGTACTAAGAAGGTGGAGGAAGAAATGTTACAATATGGAAATAACTGTAGCAGATTGTAAACTATTTGCTTTGCATTTCATAGATAATCTGGTAATTCTAGCTGAGGATGGACAACATGTGGATTATGTGATGCGAAAACTAAATGAAGAGTATAAAATTTGAGATTTAACAATGAACAAAGCCAAAATTACATACCTGGTGGTAGGCTGTACAGGCCAAGACATTAAGGTTGAAGGAGCAAATATAAAGAATACATTTTCATCCAAATACCTAAGTGTGAAAATAACAAATACTGGAACCAACATTTACGAAATGAAAAGTAATATAGGCCAGAGTAGAAATGCTATAAAGCAACTAAATAGTCTACTATGGAGTCATGAAATTACTAACACCACAAAGAACTTAATCTATGAAACGGTTGTGGGTAGTATTGCAACACACGGCTGTGTGCTATGGAAAATAAATGTGCAAACAAGAAAACATTTTAGCAACAGCAATGGACTATCAGAGAAGATGCTGCCAAGTTACAAGAATGGACCGATTGAGAAATACTGAAATTAGACGAAGAATAGGGATCGGTAACCCCCGCAAAGAAGGAAAAGAGGATATGGCGAAGTGCGGTTCACGAGGCTATGCAGAACCGAAATCTTCAGCCGGGGGACTGGAGACACAGGAAGCGTTAGAACCTGGGACGCGATAAGTGGCGACAGCTGTAGAACAAACTGCAATATATATTGCTGTGTTTATCCCTTAAATAATTATAGTTATCGCCCCACGTTGGTAGCGACAAAAAGTTGCTATGTAACTAAAAGTCATGGTTTAAAACTAACGCCAACTAGTTCGAATACAAAACTGTCATCTCAGGAAATTAGTGGAAACGTCCCCAATCGTGGCCTTGACTCGTTTGAAAAGTTAAAACGTTCAAAACATAAAATTAACGCATGCAAATATTACTACCCTCACTACGCTTTACCGTCACCAAAATTAGTTCATGTTTTATCTGCACCCACCTTTACACACAAGTTATACACGTTAAAATGGCCCTGGACAGCTACTCCTCCAGTACACAGACCGCACACATCTCCGCCAGGCTGGTTCTGCTTACCGTGCACTGCTGTATCTTACCGACATGCAGTATTTATCCATTTCCATTAACGGTGATTAAAACTCACATTTCATTTGATGAAGCTTTATTCTCTTTTTAACATTATAATTTCCATGACATTAGAAAAAAACAAAAAATAATCTCTAATTTTAAAATTTATTACTCGTTGACCGGCGGAAAAGAAATTATTTTGAGACGGAAACACGTCTTGCCCCTACGGCGATTCAAAGTTGAATGAATAGTTCAATTATTTAATCGAACTTAAAAGCTTACTTTTACTTGACAACCAATGAAATTATAAGGGTTATGACAGATGGGAAAACTGTCAAGCTGTCAAATCCCATTTTTAAAAATATTATTAATTTACACAACAAATCTTTTAACTTTAACTTTTAAATGACACTTTTTCCCAATTAGCATTTAAGCCCCCCATTATAATATCACAGCATTATATATATACCAACTTATTAAAACGTATACATTTAGTAAAGGGTGTCCTCGTTCCATTTCACAGAAAAACTTACATTACAAAACGTTCAGTATATGCAACTTAATAAAACCAAAAAACAGTTCAGGAAAAAGAAAAAAATGTAAGCAGAATATAGGCAGCAAATAATTTTGTAGCACAAAAGTTGTAAACAAAGCGCCCCATTAAATTTTCCCGAGAAATGAGATAATCTAGTACAGCATGATGCTAAAATGTTAATTCGGTGGAATAATGAATAGTTGTCTGCTGTTATAAATTCGTTTTTGTCCCGCGAAAAACCTTATGGTAATTTCACTACATTAAGAGTTTCAGAAATTTCCACCAAAGCCACCGGGCCGCATCAGAATTTAAAATGAGATTGATCTCGGTTTTTCCTGGTTTCAAGTAAATTTCCGGATTTTGAATGTTAATTATAAGTACGCGAGTTCTTTATATAAGATTTCTTTTACGGAATGCTGATCAAATGTACTTTAGTAAATTTTATCATTCTGATTGATCTTTTAGAATTAATTTAACAGGCTTAATCGATTTTCTATTTAATGAATCATTAATTGCAAAACTGCACTTGAACTTTTCTGAAATTAGAATCAATATAGCCATTCCACATTACCTTACAATTCATATATTTTCATTCTATATTCCCACAGGTATACTGAAATGTAAATCCTTGCTCATGTAGATAACCCATTCGATATATCAATAGTCGTGATTTCCAGTTTTCCCGCTGATTATGTAAAACGTCCACTTTAAATTATGCATTCTATGTAAAGAGGTTTAACGCAGCCGGAATTTGAAGGCTTAGCAGAACTTTGTTTACGAAATTCAACCGAGAATAGCTAATTGTGTTATGAGCACGAATGGATTAGATTAAATTTATGTTCATTGGGTTAGCATTCCTTTCAACCTCACAGGATAGCAAATTTGGTTACTTGCTAGAGCGTGGGACTATATTTGATTTTCCCACATTTGTAACTAATACTGTGTATATGTGCTTCAAACCAAAATAACTGTATTGGTTGACGCTGTAATAAGGAAAACGTCTACAATTCATTTAATCTGCAGAATTAGCCATTTCCAAATTAGAAGATATCTATAAAGCAAAAATGACTTTCTCAAAGGTACTACTTACAGCTTAAGGAAAGGACTTCAATATTCATTTTTACCATGACCTTCTGGCATCCAGAAGAGTGGAGAAGGAACACGTTGCAATAAATCAATCCTAAGGATTATTAACCCCGAGAAAGAGAGAGAGAGAAAGAGGGAGAGAGCGCGCCTATTTCTTCGATGAAGTGCAGTTAACCACAAAAAAGAAAATATTGATGTAATATTCCTCATCATTCGTAAAATTACATTTTCTTTAAATCTCCACGCTTGTATTGGTATTGCATTTGCCCTACCTCTCCAATACTCGATAACTGTATTAGTAATTTGTAGAAAATGCAGTTGCTTAAACCAATACCCTGCAGCTAAACCGAGCTCATGGAATCAATGAAGCCCCCACTGAAACGGTGAAAACGTAAGACTGAACATCAGGGCAATTTACAAGATAAATACTGAGGAAAACAACCAAGAGAATGTAAACGTAATTAAAAATGCAGCTGAATCGCTTCAAAAAGTGAAGGCCTGGCTAATGAAAGTTAATTTAAAGTACGATATTGCAGAGTGTAGAAGAGAATTAACGTTTCATAAACTTGAATAGAATATGGTCAGGCAAATGTACGGAAACCATAGAAAAGTGATTGTAATACCTACTCATTAGCTAGTATTGGAATTGAATACTATTAGCAAGTATAGAATTCTGATGAGTTCTATTCAAAATTTCTCACGCAGGGCTGGGAAACTCCAAAAAGTAAATCCGCAAGAGATATAATTTTTTAGTAAAGTATCATTACCAATATTTTTATAATTGTTAGTGTAGTTAAACATCTATTCATTTGAAGAGAGTTTATTACAATAGGCAGTTGTAGAGTCATACGAAAGAGAGAGAGAGAGAGAGAGAGAGAGAGGGAGAGAGAGGGAGAGAGAGAGAGAGAGAGAGTTGTTGGGATATATGGTAATGGAATATTTATCCCAGGAAGTTACTGCCAGATGTGACCTTAGAGGATCCAACAGATTTTTGTTCCTATACTTGATACATATAATACAAGATTATGCATCTTAATTCCCACATTGATGCTGCAGCGCCGGAGTCACCTAAAGATATACCAAAAGTAAAGCAGCAATTAACAGTTCTACCAATAGACGGTGGTCAAGGCGAAGTGAATTGCTGTTAGTTTCTGCGCAGGGCATTAACACCTGCATGGTGTTTCTGTCACTTGCCATGCAGGAACAAGTATATATAACATGATAAAAAATGAACGCTAGGATGTTGAAGATGACGTTAGAGCCGGCCGGGATATGTTCTTCGGAACACTCTTCGAATTCTGACATATGAGTTGATCATCGATAAGAAGACGATTCCACAAATGTTATAAGAAAATCTGAAAAAAAGGAAAATCTGTGCAAAGCTCGTCGCGTAGGCGACCGCGGCAGAGTAGTGGCCGCAGCGCTTGGCTTGGAAGTTATTCCAGGATGTAGTGTCTGAGGCATGGGGTATTTCAAGGGTGGGATATGCTAAACCCGTGAATAGCACAAAATGTGCTGAGCCTGGATAAGCTGGCTGGAATGGTAATCATGGAGTTGCCTTTGGCAACTACCCGATTAAAAAAAAGTTTATCGCACTAGTCTTACTGATGAAGACAAACAGAGAAGAATTGCATGGTGGGCAGACTTCAGTCTTCTTACGACATTGCAATATGCGTAACTGCGTTGCCACTGGTACTGAGTTATGAAACGACACCAAGCAGTGTATCAGACAATCATCGCCAAGACCATTGCAAAAATCTCGTATCAAAAGCATGCTGATTCTGTTTCGAGTAAACAGGATTTGATTGATGACGAATTTGCGCACCTGCTCATTCTGAACTGACATAAAAAGCAGTATTGTTGGGATCAATTACCTACCCGATTCATTTAATTTGACACCCCTGGATCTTTTCTCTTTAATACAGTGACAGCTCAAAGGAAAACAATATCAGGGCGTAATATTAAGAAAAGTGTAATCGTCGTATGGAAAGCAGTTTCTTCGGACATCTTTACGTAAATTAGAAAATTAATTGATGGTGATATCGTAAATATTTCGTACTTAAGCTCTATTTACGGGTCATTCTATCTCATCATCATCATCAATCAGCCTAGTTGCAGGTCATAAGCCTCTCGTAAACTTTGCCACTCATTTCTATTTTGTGCTGCTTGAATCCATTTTGTCCGGATGCATCTTATGTCGTCGGTCCATCTCGTTGGGGGTCGTCCTCCGCTTCTATATGCCTCCTGTCTTGGTCTCAATTCGACTTTTCTTGGTCCCAATTCCATTTTAAGTATGTTATTCTCTTTACTGCATCGATAACACAAGTTCTTCTTCGTATTTCCACATTTGGGATCCTGTCTCGAAGAGATATACCCAACATTAACTTTCCCATCGCCCGCTAGGTGGAACGTACCTTATTTATAGATTTTTAGTCAGGGTAAGTGTCTCAGCTCCATAAGTCATCATAGGCAGGACACGTTAGTTACAGACTTTGGCTTCAACTATATAAGAATGCCGGACTTAAGTGTCTCCCTCAGGTTTTCAAAAATTACCCAGGTTAGACCTACTCTTCTCGAGATCTCACATGTTTGACTATCTTGACCCACTAGAATTTCGTGACCTAGAAATTTGTAAGATGTTACTTGTTCAATTTCCATGGTGCCCAATGTGATGCGCCCGCTTACTACAAGGTTGGCCATATATTAGGTTTTCGAGATATTGATTTTGAGCCCGATTCGTCCTGACTCTTGGTGAAGTCTTTCCAGCACCTTTTTTGCTTCGTCTATATAATCCGAAATTATAATAATATCGTCGGTGAACCTCAGATGATTTAGGTATTCTCCATTTACTTTGATACCCATGTTGTCCCAGTTTATTTGATTGCAAATATGTTTGAATACTGCTGTGAATAGATTCGGCGAGGTAGTACCACCTTGGCTGACCCCCCGCTGTATTTTAAATTTGTTTGTATCGGCATGCAGTCTTACGAATATTGTGGCGGTGTCGTATATCTTCTTTATTATTGTGATGTAGTGGTGGTCAATTCGACATTCTACTAGAGCTTGCAACATTTTGTGCTGGTCTATAGCGTCGAGCGCCTTTTCATAGTCTACGAAGATTAGCACGAGGGGTTTGTTGTATTCCACACATTTTTCTATTAGGGTTTCTATGATTTGCAAATGATCGTTCGTTCCATATCCTTTGCGGAATCCAGCCTGCTCGCAGGGTTGATAGTTGCCTAATTTTTGTATTAGCCTATAGTTCCAAACTAGTTTTGGCTTCATAAATACTTTATAAACGTCGTAAATTAACCTCTACAACACAATTTATATCAAAATACGCCTTTGGCAGTGTTTCCAACCAAGCAAGAAGTTATCTGCGTTTTGGTCTTCCCTTTATTATTTACCACAAAGAAACCGAATTCTAAGACATCATAAAATGTACGAGTATCCTTTAAAACTTGACATCGAACGAGCTAACAAGTCAAAATTCTTCACAATATACATGTAAATACAAATATACCCCTTCATCTCCGTGACGAATTTCCTGTAATCCCTACACCTAATTAACCAAATGAGGCTTCGATAATTCAAAGGCAGATAATTTATTCTGCTTCGACAGTTTGGGTGCTAAAGATACAGGAAGAACTCGAAACCTAACGCTAATCTCAGAACTCAGATAAATGTTTTACATGGAAATAGTTCCGGATTAGGAAGGGATGTAAATTAACTTTAAATCTGGGCTTACATAAATGTTTAATACCATTTTGGACTATATAAGTTTTAATTGTTATTGCTGTTAGAGGGTATTCCCACTAATAGCATGTTACAAATTCCTGTTTATTATATGAATTTTTCTGAGCGTTTAAACAAGAAATTTAATCTTGCTTTGTAAGCATGGAACAGGAAGGCAGTTTATTAAAAATATTATTTTAAATTTAATCCGTAAACCCTTCAGTTTCCTTTTTCTTCATCGTCAAAGCACTCCGTAAATATCAGAGACTAAAGGAATATAGGAGAAAATTTCTCGGGGAATAAGCTGCTGTCTTAATACTTCCAGAGTGTTGAATCTTTATAATTTTATCACGTTCCAAGCTCTTATTCCTGAGTTTCCGGTGGAAGTGGAAATGGAGCTCTACTTTCTCGTGTTAATAATGAATTCAATTTCTATTGAATCACACAATACAAAGCCGTAATTTTAGTGAGGATGGAAGTTCTACCAAATGGGATATTTGGGTTAAGTAAACGCTGTTAGAGAATTCGTTGATAATTTTATTTGAAAAGGGGGCAGGATATATAAATTTACTTTTAACAACAATTGCTTCACACAATTCTATAACGTATTGTTTATTTTTGCTATATATGAAAACGAAATAAAAATCACCGGAAAACCATCGCGAACACTCCTCCATCAAACCTCTGGCGTGTTTCCAACTTTCTAACTAATCCAATTATTGTCGTTGTCTTCAAGTTTTTGCCGTAGCATAACATTTCCTGTTTTTCTCACTTCTGTAGATAATTTGGTTAGAAGAACGCAAAAACGATTGTCAGCCACAGTTCAGTGTTGCGTAAAGATTATTGTATTTTGTCGTGGTTCATTGTGAACAAGTAATTTGCTTACATTAAATGAAAGCACTTATTTTGGTATATATTTTCTTTTCCAGCCTTACGAGAGCCGTTGTTAAGACTTTTGTCACTTCGAAAGTGTAATAAACGCACAAATTGGAGTTTTATTATTCCCAGAGTGTTTTAATGGATCTCGTTTGCCGTATATTTCGATGCTATTGTGTGCACATCACATTGCTATTTTATAGAAACCTCTAAAGTTCTAAAGTAAACAGTTGGAAAACTGAAACGATCTTGAATTGTAAAGAATTTTCCACCATAAATATAGCATGAGCAAAAAGTAAATTCATCAGGGATGCCCCTGGAATGTAGAAGCAATGTGTATTTTAACACCACCAAACAGTAAACCTTCTCTGACAGAGACAGTTGCTGTTTTAACAGTTTTCGTGACATTTTATAATTATTAGAGTTGTATTAATTACTGGAAGTGTAAACTTTAGAATTTTATGTAAAAATGTTATTACAGAAACATAAAACTTTTATAAGAAAGTCGTATTTTCAAAACCGTGTTTGAACTATGGTGATTGGATTTGTTCAAGATGCATTTACTTAACCTTCTGTCTACCACGTAGGGCACATGTCTTGATTTCATCACAGTTACTAGGGCAACCTTTTAAGTTTTTACAAAAGCTAGAGAAGAAAAACATTTATTTGGAACAAACTGTTCTATTGCTTTTCAAAATATACGCCTTTAAAATTTCTACCCCTTTGCATGTGTTCAAACCAATTCTCGGATCATTTTTTCCACTCTGAAGTATCTCAAAAACATGGTTTTTCAAGACTTCAACAGCTTCTTGAGGTGATGAAAATGGCTGTCCACGCATTTTTGTTTGACATTCGGGTACACAAAGAAGTCCTTAGGCGATAAATCAGATGAATACGGGTAACGAGACCTTAATTCAATGTTTTCTCCTTCAAATAATCAATTGTTTGACGTGCTGTGTGAGAGCTGGCATTGTCATAATGAAGAATGATGCTAAGTTTTCGGTTGTTTTTCCTGATTTCGTCGATGCCTTCTGGCAAACAAATTATTGTACACCATTCAGCGTTAACTGTTCTTCGATCCTCTAAACCAATGGTTGCGACATGTCCAGTACAACTGAAGAAAGAAGCGATAATTTTCTTGGAAGCGCTTCGTGGACGAACAACTTTTGTGGGATTCGGTTCATCTTGGAACACTCAAACAGTGGGTTGTTGCTTAGTTTCCGGTGTATACGAATATATCCAAGTGCTGTCACCTGTAACGATGTTGTATACGGATGTTGCACTATCTCGGTCGAATTTTTTGGGTATTTATATATATTATCGATTTATAGCGTCTGCCGTCGCTGTTCGATGCCTAGATTCCATGTTCTTCTGTTGTTCCACTGACCATCTTGTAAATTTCTGTCACTCATTGCTTTCCTAATTCATTCATGCCAATTCTTCCTCGGTCGTCCTCTCCTTCCTCTTTCTCTTGGCGACCATTCCATTGCCTGTTTAGGAAGTCTTGTATCATTCATACGCTGTACATGTCCATACCAAACAAGCTGACGTCTCCCAAACTTCATTCATTATAGTACCTTCGATGCCCATTTGTTCTCTTTTGGGTATTTCCTTACACCAATTAACACGACCCTTTTCTGAACTTCGGTCAAATTATGCGGAATCTATCGGGAACAGATTTTTTCACAGCTAAATGTTTATGCAAAATCGAATGTACTGCAGTCCTTGATATGCCTAAAGATGCCTCACTGTAAGTCAGATTCCGATTTTTTTGGAATAACAGCCGATTTTGGTAACCTTCACGAAATTCATCACTGACGGAAGCACGACCACGACGAAATTCTGCAAACCAATGGCAAACAGTCTCTTCTGCCAACAGTTGAACGAAGCAATTCTATGCATTGTTTTCAAGTTAGGCCTTTACTAAAATCGTAAAAAGTCATCCAACGAAATCCTTCACGTGAAGTTTCCATTTTTTCACAAAATTTCTCTTTTTTAAACGTTCTCTGTAAACAAACTACTAGGTCAATTTCTAAGCTGCCACTGTTTTCACAATAACAAATTGCAAATTTTGTGAAAACAGTATTGACACATCTCAATAGCGCCACCTAGTGGTAGTCTACAAAATTTAAAATGCTGTCTTCGTATTTAATTTTATTTTAATCCAAAATATTTGCGTCTGCCTGACCTTGTTGAAAGACACCTACAAATTGAAAATTTGGATTAATTTCCAATTATTCGAAAAAGAAGTCGTTGTTATATAGTTACTTGCACTTACCACCGCGTGGGTTCATTGGATTCACTATTATACTATCAGTTGCTTATGAGATTTTCACCTAGTAGTTTCTATTTCATATTTTATTTCGCCAAGGTATTTAATTGTAATTATATAATTATGCCAAGCCTGTGGATCCACAATGAATAGTTATTCTATACCCATATATGTATGTATATTAGAGATACCCACCAACAACAATGGTATACGGACAAAACTGTTATGGCATACGGAACACGAGGCCAACATGATATTCTGCGGAAGTAAGTATATGTCATGTGTTTTGATAATCGGCAAATCGATTCCATAGCTTCATCCTTTTGAATACCCCCCCAAAACCACTGCTGTATATACTCGTAATAACAAAATTGACAATCACCCAAGGTAACACAGTCAACGGTAAAAGATGAAAACAATGTGACAACAAAGAATTAAATTTTTATTGGATCTTGATACATATTGGAGGGTACAAGTCACAAAATGAAGAAATCTCACAACTGTAGCCTGAAAAAAAAATGGAAGAAACAATTTTAAAGATCTAGTGCTTCGGAATCGCTTCCAAAGTATGCTGACTGTTATTAAATTTGATAATACAACTGACAGAAGGAAGAATAGATCAAATGATAAACTGAAACCAATACGGGAATGCTTTAAATTGTGGAACAACTACCTTCAAGACACTTACGCTATTAGTTCGTGTGTGACAATTGACGACTAGTTAGTGACCTTTGGGGGTAGATATATAGTATACCATACAGTTGTGGGCTGCAGGCAAGAAGGAAGAAACAGGAAATCACCAAGTCGAAAATGTAGCGGAACGGTTAATAATAGGATAGAACTATGTATTCATTTCTGTTTGGTTTTCAACGTCAATCATTGCGTCTTACTGTCTAAAGAAAGGTAGAGTAGATACTTTACTCAGTATTCTGCATCACAATAAGAAAATTAATTTAGGACAAATTAGATAATTTTGGACCTCACAAGACTGAAAGTGATGTCGATACGATGGACAACGTAACTAGCAATTACAGTTTCAGTAGGATGAACTACAGGTGGCCCCATGGTATTCTTTATAACATGAATGATACATGTTTTACGATGCGTTTATTTTATGATTATGCCTAAATCCAAATTGCGATAAAAAATTAAGAAAAAGATGGAACGATATCATTGAACTTGGGAAGCAGTTAGCAGATTACACGGAAGGAACGACTTTTTTTATCAAGTAGAACGTACTGTATCGAACATATATATAGTATGGCTGCTGCCACAGTGAAACTCCGTGAACCAACAGTAAGATTTATAATTGAAAGAGAAGAGGTATCCCCCAAGGAGATACCATATTTCCAAAATTATTTATGTATATAGCGAGTATTTCAATTATTTCAGATCTGCATATGATATTGTCCTAATAACTGATAATATCGGCGACGCTTACAGAATGTTCCGGGAACTAAGGGAAGTTGCAGGAAATATTAGTTTAGAAATAAACCAAGTGCATGGCACACCTAGAACCAAGAAGAGGACTCAATATGACCATTAAACAGGTATACGAATATAAATACTTCGAACACGATATATGGCTTGGTGGGGACAGATCAACGTGTAAGGTCCAGCTATGAATATGTCTTGGATAGGATGGGCAGCAAACTCCACGATATTTTTAGAAACAACAAAATAGCAATAAGCTTGAAGCGGAAATTATTCGAGCAATATGTGGCACTAGCTATCACCTGAAACTGAAACACTGTAACGCTCACCAGAAAGACTCAATCCGCAAAGGAAACAGCCATGCGTATTACATAAACCTAAAACTGGTAAAATATCTGTTAGAACTGCGCAACAAATTCTAGTGCAGGATGAACTAACTAAATCGATCCACAGACTCACTCAAGAAATGGATCTTAGCTGTAGTACATGTCGGGCTCGTTTATAGCAAGACTTAGGAATGCATCTATACAGTCTACAAATGCACTAAAGGCTCTTATCTAAAAAAGAGAGATTTGTACTGTAACTGGTTGCTTGAACATTTAAACGATAATGTATCGAACTTGACCTTTTTCTTTGATGAATCTTGCTTTACTTAACATATACGTGAATTCTCACGTGCTGAGAATGTCAAGCGCTGACAACAACCCTTTTCTTTCGTGGAGCATCTTTACATTCTTTTAAAATAGGTGTTTGGGGAGCTTTACCAGAAATGTCTATATGTCCTATACTTTGCGAGGACACTGTAAATACAGAACGAAAACGCCCTGCAGAGATTCATCTACCTGTTTCAGTATAAAGAAGTGGAACATGACTATTCCCAGCAGGATAAGTAAGATCTCATGTAGCTAGAACTACTCTTAAGTATCTAACGCAATGTTTTGGAAATAGAAACTTTAGCCACCGTCATCTTACGATCTTCATTGATTGATTGATTGTACGGGGAGGGTTGTTTTTGCCCTTTGACATTGCGGCCTCTTGGGCATATTGTGCATCCCCTTCTGTTGCTAGTCGCTTTCAAGTAGATCTGTCCCCTTTATCAGGTCTAGGAGTTTGTTGATCAGACTAGCTTGCGGTTGTATCTCGTTGGGATTAGTACCCTCAAAGATTTGATATTTCCTACGAGCTAAGGTTTCGCATTGGAATATTATGTGGGAGGTTGTTTCCTCTTCCTCGTCACACAGCCTGCATTTACGATTTTCGTTAAATAGCCCTATGTTGCAGAGGTGTTGTCTGAAGTGTCCCGTTAGGAGTTCTGTCACTACTCCAATTTGGGTCTTACTGAGTTGCGATTTTGCGATCTTACTTCTGTAGGCTATTTCCTGTCTTCACTCCTGAATAACAGAATATTTAAAATTTCTGTTGGTATTTTAAAAGATCTACAACAAAAATACCACAACTGTTGAAAAAGTCTTTAGAAGGGCCTCTTTACCACCAGAGGTTTACAATAGGTTGTTATTTTAAACAGTTCTATTAATTTTTATATCTTGTTTATTAGCAATCAAAATACAGTAATATATACATTTTGTAAGCTCATTTGGGGGCTATACACATGGCATAATAAGATATACATGACTTCAAAATTCCGGTGCCTTTTGATGAATTTAATTTTTGCTCATACTATAGTTACGCAGTCAAAATGCAAATATTTTACTAAACCAAAGAAATCAGGATAAAAATTTTCCTTGAAAGTATCCACATAAGCAGTTTTATATCAACTAATAAATTAATTATGATAGCTATTGTTCTTAATTTACTGGAAAAATGACAGTGATCCTCCAACGAACGGTTATAAAAGTTTATTAGGGCGCTCCTGAAAACTACAGTGAAGGTTGCAAGCCCAAAATTAAGCTCCAGTCGCCACTGGGTTAAAGGCTAAAGTGATTAATGTTCATGTGTCCCCAGAAAACAAGCACCGTGCAGAATAAATCCGCGTAGATATAAACGGGAACGAACCTGGGGTCACGAATAGCTTTAGCTTCACGCAATATTTAATACTGTAAATCTGGCATATAGTAAACTTGTGTTATTCCACCCTCATTTATTTTTATTTTACCGCTGCACTGGTTTGTTCGAATGAAGAAAGAGATGCTTAGAAGAGGTTCTGACTAATGCAGTAATACTTTCAGAAATATAGGGGAAAATACAAATAGTTTATTATTGAATGAGCTATTTGCTATGTGTAAATTCAAATTAAAATTTTATTGATGCGTATTAATGAAGCAATAAAGCAAGTTTAAATAGGTATACAATACTATTGTAATCCAATATTGTCCTCTATTAACATCTATTTGATTATTCAATTTGATTGTCATGGAATAAATTCAGATTATTGTTGTCATCATTTTGCTATTCTCAGTATTACACTATACGGTATACTGCTTGAAAGTTTTAATAGCCCGGGCACTGAGTATAGGCACAATATATACAAATACGTACCACATATTGAAGATGGGGTTTCAAGTCGATGGTAAACTGGAAGATAGTAATTAGAACAGGCTTTTTCGTGCAATATTCAATGTACAAAGATATTAATTGAATTGACAAAATGTACATTATAGGAAAGGGATGGGTAATTAATAAAAAACATTAGTTAATCTATTTCTATCGCATTCATTTTTTATCTCCCTTTGTAATTGCCCACGTCTCGAACCCATGCAGTAGGATGTTCTGGACTGTCGTCTTACAAATAATTTCTTATGTATTTTTTTTAATATGCTTTGACCGAAGGAATTATTTTTTTACAACTTGTGTTTCTTGTGTAATCGTTAAATATATCTATGTTATTCTTCCTTGAGGTATTATCGTTCCTAGATTCTTGCAGTCATCGCAGGTATTTAATGAGTCGCCATTTACTATGTAAATGCCTATTCCTCTTCATTTGTTTATCATTCTAGTACAATCTCTTGTAAACACATTTTAAAGAAGTTTGAAAAAAGGCAATGGCCTTATCTTAATACTTCAATTGCTTTGTACGGTTTTGATATTCTCTTTTCGACTCTTGGTCGTGGTGTACATATAATTAAGTATTTAATTAACAATTAAACAATGTCAAACAGTGAACTATAAGAAATGTGTAGTTGAATTAACTAGAAAACATGTTCGAAGTTAAAACCTTGAACGTATGCGCTCTACTGATGATGCTAATAAAAATGTTTTGTAGTATAGTTTGATATATTCCTTAAAATGCTACTTGGTTTGACTAAATCATCTCTCTTTTAAACGGGTGTTATATAACAAACTGTTTGTATGGCACCAAAAACGTATCCGCCAACGTAGACTTTGTGGATCTTGCACGCCATCACGACGCTATTGTTATATATTATATCCCCAGACTGTTTTAATGGCTTCGCAGAAGAGAACCGTATCTTCTAGGAAAGTATTGATTCATCATTTAATCAACTCTCTTTTAAACGGGTGTTATATAACAAACTGTTTGTTTGACACCAAAAACGTATCCGCCGACGTAGGCTTTGTGGATCTTGCACTCCATAACGACTCTATTCTTATATATTATAACCCCAGACTGGTTTTAATGGCTTTGCAGAAGAGAACCGTATCTTCTAGGAAAGTCTTGGGTCATCATTCAATCAACTAGCACATTTTTTAACTTTCATGTAAAATATATTTTGTGCGATATGTAGTATTTCCGAACTTCCCGAATGCAGCCCAGCCCAATTTGATCCTTCGGAAAGTTACAAAATGTCTTTAAATCAGAACTAACTCAGTGTCTCAAAACCAAAGTATATGAAGAATGTGTGTAACCAGTTATCACCCATGCTTCCGAAACCTGGGTCCTAACAAAGGGACTAATGAAGAAATTAGTAATAAGTCAGAGAGCCATGGAAAGAGCTATGCTGAATATAACACTGCGCAACAGAATGACAAACCAGCGGTTAGAAATTCTATAAAAGTCACTGACTTTATTTCCAGGATAGCAAGACTGAAATGGAGATGGGCGGGACACATTTCACGAGGCCGGGATGAAGGGTGACCTGGAAAGATAATGGACTGGAGACCACGCACAGGAAAAAGAAATATCGCTGACCTAAGACACGATGGTGGTCCGGTGATATTTCCAGAACAGCAAGGAAAGACTGGAAGAGAAAAGCACAAGACAGATAAAAATGGAAACAATTGGGAGAAACTTTCGTCCACCACTGGAGCGATATAGGTTGCAGAGAGAGATATAGTATTTTGGTCGAACTGGATTGTCAAGTATTTACTTCTATCTCTACTAGCATACTACATATTATTAGGTTTTACTAGCAGACATACTCTACTACTACTATTCTGTAACAAACTGTAATTTTTCACTTGTTAAACCAGTTTTGAAGAATTCCGGCCGCCGTCTATTTTAAACCCTTTATGGGTATGTTCCAAATATCTTCGACATTGTGAAAACAAACCTGTTGGTCGATACTTTTATGATTGTGTAAGTAGTTTTATTTTTCATTTCTTGAAATTCCGATATTTTGATAATATTTCTATGACTTTGTTTTGTGGTCGAACACCGTTAGAAAAACCGCATTGAAATATTGACATTAACTGATTTAGATCGACAGTATATGTCATTCCTTCTACAGGTATGTTTTGAATATATTCGACATTAGTGATAGCAAACCTGTGTCTATTCGTTATTGATAATACAAGTGATAACACGATGATCTGAACACATTTTCATTGAAGTTGATACTAGCACAGTCTTCACATAATTAGTGTTATAAATAATCGGGAGTGTTCTTCTTACGCATAATTTATTCGATATGAATGTGGTGCATAGGGATTTTATGATTACTTGTGTCTCACCTTACTAAACGACAACGGGTAAAGAGAGTTGCTATAGCGTAGTGCACTGTTGAAATCTTCTATTTCTGCTTCATTAATATTTGCACCAGGTTACTATAGTGTAAAAACGTTCATACATAAACGAGTACCTCTTCGTGATACTTAAAGTTAACCACCACATTTGAAGCTGCATGTCTTAAAGATTATCTTTTCAAGTTCTTTAGTCAATAACTAAAAAATGTTCTATAACAACGAAATAATAAAAAAATTCGTTCAGTTATATTCAAACCCATAATCGACGATCTGAATTTACCCTATAAGTTTATTATTTAAATCCCATAATGTATATACAATGAACAAGTATCAAGAGATCCAAAAAAAAGCTGATCCTCAGCGGACTGTGGAATGAAAAGTCACGTCTTTACTAGACTAAAGGAATGTTTATGATGTCAGATAAATCAGATAAATCATTTTCTCGATACGAATCTGACAGATTGTTAAAATGATTTTTAATACATTTCAAAGAGCATTCATTATTGAATCTTACTTTCGGAACGGCTTTCAAGGTGACAGAGAATTGACCTATTCGATTCCTCATCGTTTTGTGGAATTCCGAGAGAGGTATCTCAATGAAATTATTACATACCGAAAATGTTATGCTTTGGTTAAGAATTTAGTCAGCAATTTTCAAGAAACTGGAAGTGTTGGAAAGAAAGAAGGGTCTGGCCAAAGAATATAGTACCTGCTTTAATTGAAACTGTAAGGCAACGATTTGACGAGGCTCCAAAAACACCAATTAGATATTTATGTCGGCAAGTTGATGATTTAAGTTACGGTACATGCCACAGAATATTGAGACAAGCTTTGCATCTGCATCCTTACCGATTTATTTTCGTTCGGGAGTTTTTTATTCATTTCTTTTACTGTTGCTCAATAAAAGATTTCTGCTCCTAAAAATGACGTTTCGTTAGTATTTAATTCCAGCTAACACAAGCTAACCTGAAATTGACATTATAAACATTCCTTTAGTCTAGAAAAGACGTGACTTTTCATTCCACAGCTCGCTGGTGACCAGCTTTTTTTGGATCTTTTGATAGTATTCATATATTTGTGTGTCGTGTCAGGAACATTAGTTTTTCTTTCTTGTCCAAAGCGTTTCCTTGTTCTCCTTGGCCAATTGCATTATATTCTGCATTTAAGATCTTCAGTAAATGTATAGTAAGATATCATGTTTATAGTGCAGTGCAGACAACCTAAAGAAATGTTATTTATTTTTCTTTGTCAAACACAACTGAAATGCACAGTCATTTACATGAACTTCCAAAAAATAAAGCTTTCTTGGCCCTTCTTGTTAACCCCTGGTTTGCTCCAAATCTTCACTATTCTGCTGGTAATAATCTTCCCCATTCTCTCCGTCTCCCGTACCAAACCTTCCTGATACCCCCAATGAACACTAGGATGTCTGTCCATGATAAAAATTCAACTTTGAGTTGTGAAGCGTCTCTGCATCGAAGACTTGGGGCTCAGTCCCATAGATGCAGTGCCCTGCAAAAACTCCTGTCAATAGATTTAATCAATCGGTTTCTCGCCAGTAGCCAGACTGAGTTAAGTTTCTTTGCCCCGGCTATAAAGAGTTTTGCCAGTGTGCAGCCGCTGATCCTCCTCCACTGATCCTGCAGTTTCACGTCCATTTAATTATGAATATCGAATACTGCTCCCCAATTTTCTAAGACTATCATTGTTCGTTATAGCTTCTGCGGAAGAACTGCGTATGCCATATTTGTAGTATGACTTCCGCAGGCTTTCTAGTTCGATGTTAGATGAACTCAGACATATTTTGTTTGATACTTTTTTGCTGAAACATTTAAACTAGGTTGGAAATGGTCATGTATTGCAAATATATAAGTTGGCGCATTTAATCTCCAGTAAGTTCCATTTTCAACTTTATATGGGTCAGAATTAAATATATATCCTGTTAAAACACCATTCAACTTTGTTATTGACTGGAACTATTAATTTTTTCATGATTAATGGTGACTTCTTGAAAGTGTACTATAGATGAATTCGTATAGCATATGAACATCTAATAATTTGTAGAATTTCAGCATTTCTCTTACTTCTAGTAACTGTTTTGGTTTTGCTGTATCTGCGGAAGGATCCTTAGAATGTCAGAACAGGACGTATGATGCTTTTATATATGCGTAATGTGGTTCTACTTTCAGAGATTTGTTGCGACATGTGGTATCGTTTAAACACCAACGACAATATAAATGCTCTGTTCAATTGATCCTTAACCTCCATTGCTGGTGTCTTGTTTTCGTTACTTCTGTTTTAAATACCATAAATACCATAAAGTTTTCCTTGTATTTCGAGTTTACAGCGTGTCGGTTCTTTGCTAATTGTTAAGGATTTAGTTTTACTTGTCGATATGTTTAATCTGTATTTGGCAGCACTTTGTGAAAATTGTAGTGGTACTCGTCAGCGTAACATATAATATTGAATTCTTCATTTCTTTTCCAACCCCTCTATATGGTAGTACATAATTATTAAATGGTATTATGCTTCTTCGTAGGAGGTAGCACTTAGTTTGGAGATAATGTTGTTCCTGGTTCTGCGCTACATTAGTAAGGTGTTTTTCGAACGATAGTGTTCTGTCTAATGTGACGCCGAGGTCTTTGGGAAACGTGTTGTGCTTTAGGCGAACACCGTTAAACTGGATGGTTATCTACAGCCGACACACTACGATGTTATGTCATGGGCCTGTTATACTTGATAGCAGAATATTGATCTCCAGTATGGCTGAACAGCCCACACACGAAGATAGTAGATATTCATCTAAATATCTCTATGCGAATTATCAGTGAAACCATTAAACCTACTCCCACGTACTGACTGCTTATTTCAAGTAACATCCAACCTCCCCATCTTCGCCGCTCAGATGACCTATGTAGAGAGAGAGAAATCCGACACTAAAGTTTCGCAAAGACATCTTGCCACACACTACGTTCCAGATGACCGCCGATCCACATTGCTGAACGTTTAATTGCCAACAATTTCAACCTGAAATAAGATTGGGAACGAAAGTGGCAAGATAGTGTACTCCCCGATACCCACGGTACACGCCATACCAAACAAACACCTCCTGATTTTACTCTAACACGCAAAACATGGAAATAGATTAAACCGAATTCGTAAAAACTGTGGAGCATGCGCCGTCTGTCTATTCAGATGGGCAAATTCGAAACGTGTACATGCGAAGAAAGGCAAACAATCCACTATCTTGCCTACGACTGCGAAAATAGGCCGAGTCATTGCACAATTGAAGACCTCTTGAGAGCCACCCCATCGGCTGTTACTTGGATCGAAAATTTAAATGTCAGTATTTAAAATATTTAAGATATTTCAGATACTTACTAATGTGCTGCCATACGATAAATATATAAATAAATAAATCTACCTTTTCCTTCTTTTACTGTACCTGATATTGTTAAATGTCTATTTTAGGTACTTTTTTCAATCTCCATCCGTATCTCCAGGTCCCTAATCGGAGGCACTTCTTTTTCCATATTTACCAATCATCAGTTCACTTACAAAATAACCGATCAAATCCTTTTAACTGTAGAAAAATTATTAGCTGTAAACGAAAAATCACTAGTAAGAGTATCTTCTTAATAAGTTCTTGTCAACGATCAAATGTAATACTACATCTAAATACGAGGTGTGATCAAAAAATACGGTGAATGAATTTTATTACGAACGAAATAATAAGGTTACATCAAATTTAAATTAATCTCCTTCAAAGTATTCTCCTTGGCTAGCGATGCACATATCCTAACGGTGATTCCATGTTCGGAAGCATTTCTGGAAGGCTTCTTTCGGAACGGCGTTCAGCTGCTGTGTCGTTGCCCTCTCAATGTCGGGAATGGAGTCAAAACGTTTTCCTTTCAGCACGGTTTTTATTTTTGGGAAGAGCCAGAAGTCGCATGGTGCTAAATCCGGACAACAAGGCGGATGTGGATAGACAGGACACCTTTTTTTCGACCAAATACTCGCGGATCAGAAGCGATGTGTGGCACGGCGCGTTGTCGTGATGTAGGAGGAAGCCATTGGCACATCGTCTTTTTCTCCGTACATCGTTTTGCAAACGCTGCAGTACGCCCTTGTAATATTCGGAGTTTACAGTTTTTCCACTTGCAATGAACTCTAATCGCAGTATGCCCTCACTATAGAAAAAACCATGAGCATTACTTTGAAGTTCGACTTTGACTGACGTGCTTTCTTAGGACGAGGGGAACCACTGGTTTTCCATTGGGAACTCTGAATTTTCGTCTCAGGGTCATAGCCATACACCCAACTTTCATCTCCAGTTATAATTTTGGCCATGAAATCCGGATCTGCATCCAGACGATCCTTCAGTTCTGTGCAAACTGACACACGATTTTCCTTCTGTTCGGCAGTCAAAAGTCTGGGAACGGTTAAACGATTAAAATGCTTTGCACGCTTTTAAATCGCTCATACCACTTGTAAACAGTCTTCAGAGTCACCACATTATCGCCATACACTGATTTTAACATTTCATGAACTTCTTTGGCACTTTTTTGTAACTTAAAACAAAACTTAATGTTCACGCGTTGTTCAAAATCCATGATACGCGACAGACACGGTAAACACGACCTCACTCTTTCGGCTGTGGATGCCGCTTGACAAATCACAATTTGTTCAAACTTGACGCTGACTATCTCAAAAGATCAGGCTGTCGGACTTATTACTTCAGATGGATGTAGCGTCAGCATATGGTGCTATAAAAATTGATTTGCCGTATTTTTTGATCATACCTCGTAATATTGTATTCTTCATTTCTTTTCCAACCCCACTATATGGTAGTACATAATTTTCAAATGGTATTATGTCTTTATCTATGAGGTACTACTTAGTTTGGAGATAATGTTGTTCCTGAGTTTGCAGATACATTACTAAGGTATTTTTTGAACGATGGTGTTCTGTCTAGTGTGACGCCAAGATATTTGGGAAACTTGTGCTTTACGCGAGCACCGGTAAACTGGCCGTTTAGCTACCATTGAATTATTCATTTCTTTTCCAACCCCACTATATGGTATTACATAATTTTCAAATGGTATTATCCCTTTTTGTAGGAGGTACCACTTAGTTTGTAGAGAATGTTGTTCCTGGGTTTGCCCATACATTGGTAAGGTATTTTTTGTACGATCGTGTTCTGTCTACTGTGACGCCGAGATATTTCAGAAACTTGTCGTGCTTTACGCGAGCACAGATAAAGTGGCCATTTAGTTACTACTCAACTCTTTATTTCTTTTCTAATCCCACTATATGGTAGTACATAATTTTCAAATCGAATTATGCCTTTTCCTAGGAGATACCACCAAGTTTGGACATAATGTTTTTCCTGGTTTTGCAGCTACATTAGTAAGGTATTTTTTGAATAATAGTGTTATGTCTAGTGTGACGCCCAGATATTTGGGAAACTTGCTGTGCTTTACGCTAGCACCGATAAACTCGCCATTTAGCTACAGCCGACACACTATGATGTTCTGTCATGAGCCTGGTATATTTGACAGCAGAATATTGATATCCAGTATGGTTGAACAGTCCACACGACTGCGAAAATAGGCCGAGTCATTGCACAATTGTAGACTTTTTGAGAGCC
Source organism: Limonius californicus (assembly GCA_014611495.1). Taxonomy (NCBI): domain Eukaryota; kingdom Metazoa; phylum Arthropoda; class Insecta; order Coleoptera; family Elateridae; genus Limonius; species Limonius californicus. The sequence goes on along the minus strand of JABXWE010000749.1, from coordinate 9,432 downwards.
ACCCCATCGGCTGTTACTTGGATCGAAAATTTTATGTATTTAAATTATTTATGGTAGTTGAGATACTTACTCATATGTTGCCATACAATAAATAAATAAATGTACCTTTTCCTTCCTTTTCTATATCTGATATTGTTAAATGTCTATTTTACTTTTTTCAATCTCCGTCCGTATCTCCAGGTTCCTAATCGAAGGCACTTCTTTTTCCATACTCACCAATCTTCAATCTACTTACAAATAACCGATCAAATCCTTTTAACTCTAGAAAACCTACTAGCTGTCAATGAAAAATCGCTAGTAAACTATATTCTAAATAAGCACTCGTCAACGATCAAAGGTAATACTACATCTAAATTATAGATTATATCAATTTTGAGGAACGCTTACTGTCCTTACTGCCATACTTAAACATCATTAAATGGTTACTTACAATATTTTAAATTAGATTTGTTAAAATCTTCCAAGGATGTAAATAAGAAGCAAGATAGTAGTTCCCCCTATTAATTAAATTTCGTAAATCAACCCAGATGGCCATGTGTCTGTTATTATTCTGTGTATAGAAACAAAACCATTTTAATGTCTTATTAAAACTGAAACATACATAAATGTTTTGCATCATATGGCGCTTTAGTATAAGCAACTTGGGAAATCATACAAGGAATGGTATAGTTACTTTATCTGTAAGTACTTTTACTGCTTATGGTGGTAACTATTTCGTTTTAACTTTATATGACCCTGTAAGGTCCCATGAGAATTTTTAGCTTTCCTGTTTTTCAGAAGCTGATAAGGAAAGTAGAAGGTTATATTTTAGTCTGAAGAGGTATTAAGTGTTATCTTCATTTCTAAACGAAGCGCTTTTTGCATCCCTGCGGGTAGGCTTTACTTTTCATTTTTAGTAGGATTTGTTTTAAATAAGATTTTACAGCTTGGATTTTGTTGTTCTCTGCATTTAAATGAATCTATTTGCTACGCTTGCCCTGCTGAATATTGGATCCTCGAGAGGAAAAAGCCATTAACCGCTTCCATGCATTATTGTTATATTTTTCATGCGTGCTGTGCTGCAGTGCTGCGTTACGGTTGAAACCATCTGTGAATGAGGGATTACTTCCTCTTATTACAGTTGTTAATACAACCAACTGTATATTTCATACTTTTTCCGTTTCGCACGTATTGATTTTATACTACGGCCAGTTAGTCAAGAGTTGTAACAGTTCGTTTCTTGTCAGAAAAACTTATTCAGTCTGGTGCGTAACGCGCTCTACTAACAAGCGTAAAGGAAGGAAGGATTTTACGTACTTACAGGTGATAAATCTTAAACTTAGACGGCCGTTAGCTATTTAATTAAACGACGACAAGCAAACCAAGCTCCGGAAAATAAAAATAAATAGCGAAGCTACAAAGGATTACTCGATTAGGAAACCCACAACTTGCCGAGAACATCAGAAGAAAATAAAAATGATATCTACTTAGTTACGGCTGACATCAAAGGTTTTTTGTTTATCTTTTGAACTAGCACTGCATGCACTTAAATTCATTTTTATAGACTCTATATAAGTTAACTGCACACTAAAAGCTACGGCTCTGTTTTCTTACTTAAGCATATTATAGCAATTACTGCTCGAAGAACTATTGCTTGTTCTCGACCTACGAATGTTTTATTGGTTTCCCATTACGTATCAGTTAGTGTGTATTATTGGTACATAAAATAGACTGTATAAATATTGTGCCAGTTTAGCTATACAGCTTGGAGATAAAGTTCCGCACAACATTCTTAATTTTGATATTTAATGTTTCTTTGGAAAACCCTGGCACACGGCATTTTTATATTGTCCACCATTAGCCAGTTGGCACTTTGTATCACACGCCTAATAATTTTTGGGCTGAAACTTTCCATTTCTAAACGAATCCCACGTATTAAATCGTCTAAATTATTTGGCCTACTGACGCAAACGAACGATTTCACATGACTCCATAGAAGGAACTGTAGCGGCATTAAGTGCAAGCCACTCAAACGATCCTCGTCGTTATTTCTAAGGAGTCATGTGAAATCGCAAATTTACATTAGTAAGACACGCAATTTATATCATTCAAGGCGTCGGATTCGTTAAAAAATGGAAGTCCCTAGGCGTATGGTACAAAGTGTTTACACACGTACTGATCAATACCAACTGGTTATTTTCATTAAACATACTTCTGAATTGTTTGATTTGTATGTGTATTTTTCTCAAGAAAATTTTTATGTGGGGGTACCAATTATTTTATATCACCATTTATCTGGCGAGGAGATCTATCAAAATAATACGGAAAAAGATGCCATTTAAAAAAAATTGTGACGTCATAGCACAGAAATAAAAGTCGATAAAAAAATTTAGGAGCCTTTTTAAAAACAAAATTGACGTGTTTCGTGGTTTTTCTCAAAAACCATTAAATTACAAAATTATGAATTTTGTGCGTAATTTTATTATCACGCTGTATCGTATTATATTAATAAACATTGAACAGAACCCGTGGGATGCGCGTGCCGCTTTGATTCCTAATATCTAGGAAATCAGCCACCTAAAGATGAAATTTGTAACTAATTAATAGAAAATTGTTTTAATGTTTCGAAGATAAACCTTTCTCTGACTAACGAATGTACACGTTCTATTTTACATTTCCTTGAGTGTTCGTTCTTTAACGTAAAAACCTGCAGATTATTTCATTTCTCCCTTTTATGAGCCAATCTGTATTTCTATTTTATATATGTGCATTCCTCTAATTAGGCAATTATCTATTTTAATAGAACATCCGGTACGTAGCTAAGCTTCCGCATTCCTTTCTTTTATTGTACAATATCTCAACTTTCTCTGTTTTTCCATTTTCTTCATCAGCCGGTCTCTATCTAGCACCGGATATATAGGTACCTCCTGTTGTCTATTCGGAGCGTCTCAGTACCAATACAGTCCAGCCTTCGGTTTTAAATTATTTAACCAACACAGCATTGATCTTCCTCTACTTCTGGTATTTCCCCAAAGTCTCCATCTTATTACCTCTATTATACTTATGATACTGTTACGCCTATGCGTGTAACTGATAAGGAGCCCCACGTCCTTATCGCCGAAATCACCGGAGAAACAACTACCCTTATATAAGATGGTTGGATTTATTAATGTGAACGTTCTACAAGACTATGACAACTTATTCTAAAACATTAATCTAAACTAGTTACAATAATACCGACACGTTCAGCGCCATTGCTACGTTTGATATTGGGAACACTCTCTTCTATCAAACACCCAACAACAACTGCCAACTATTCACTAACGGCTAATTCAATCAAGTGTCCTGTTATAAATTCCCTTTTGCACCCATAAGCAATGATCTGGTTATTACTCAATATCCCTAATCAAGCGTATTACTTATTCCACATTACCTAATTTAATAGTATAATGTTCTTTGAATTTGCTGAGTAAAATGACATCACTACTTGCAACATAAATGTGTATGCAAGTAATTGAAATCACATTACAACAGCTATTAAGCAATAATAATTTAATTTAGAATTTTGAATATTGGGTTCGTAAAAATACCTCTCCTTATTGCATCTATCCATATTCGTACTGAATGGGCGCTGTTTAGATGGTGTAAATTGAATTTTCGTAGATGAAGTGTCCATGAGGGTGATGCTGGAACCGTTTTCATGGATACATCGCTATGTATAATATTTTTGATAACTTTCACTTCTCAGAAAATGGAAAATTCATTTTATGGGATAAATTGTCCCACGTGAGGATAATGTACAAAGGAAGACTAATACAAATTAGCATTACTTAAAAGACTGATAGCAGTCAATTTTACGAGATAAATGGTCTCGGTGGTAAAATTAAAATAATCTCGTGTATAGAGTGCGTAAAATAATAATATATCTATACATATTCGGTTTGTATGTATTTCCTTTTTATATCGGTGCATTCCTCCGATTAGTCCATTATTTATTTTAATAGAACATCCCGTAGGTAAGCTGTCACATTCCTTTAACTTTTACAGTACAGCTTTCGCTGTTTCTTCATCTTCTTTCATCAGCCGTTCTCTATCCAGTACCGGATATAGGCCTCCTATTGTTGCCTGTTCTGAACGTCCCTGCACCAACACAATCCTGCCGGCTTTTTTAGATCATCTGACCATCATAACATTGATCTTCCTCTGCTCCTCGTTCCCCAGGTCTCCATCTTATTACCTTATTGCACCTATCGGTATTATTTCGTACTGCATGGGTGCTGTTTAAATGGTGCAAATTGAATTTTCTTCAGTGAAGTCTCCGTTAGAATGATGCTGGAACAGTTTTCATGGTTGGATAGATGTTCTATTTTCAGGAAATTTTAAGGGCTCAATTGTCCCAAGTGAGGATAATATACAAAGGAAGAAGCACTTCTTACAAGACTAATAGTGGTTCATTTCAGGCGATAAATATCCACGATCGTAAAATTAAGAGAATTTGCTGAATAGAGTGCGTAAAATATCATTTGTACAATGTATGTATGTTTTTGACCATTTCCTAACTCCACAGTAGTGTTATAACGAATGACTTCACCCTATTTATTACAGTGTTTCCTGATATTTGTTATTGTTCAGTATTTTCATGGACGGACAAGGAACTGCGTATTACAAGTGTCTAAATAGATTTTTAGTTATTAATTATTTTCTGCCTACTTAATCTAGCGATCTTCTATCCCACCATAACATTGACATAGACACCAATTATTCTTGCAACAGTAGCCAATTAAATTTACAATAATTCAGGCATATGCTGTAACGCAAAAGTAATTCGAATACTATGGTGGTCGATTACACACAAATACGTAAGACCGTGGATCTTATATAATTGGCATGCATGGGGTAATCAAGAAAGTTGAGCTAAGTGATGTATTTGCGGAATTAATATAGGACCAGAGAATTATGAAACATTTTTAAAAATTTACAAAATACTCCTTTCAGTAAGTAACATCATTTTAATCATGATATAGCCTGTAAATATTATCTGAATGAAAACAAGTGTTGAAATTATTAATGATATTTATTTAATAAAGTGTTTTGAAAATATCTAAACATCTCATACATCATCAGCGTTTCTCAATTAAATCCATAACATGCTACGGGCTTTTCCCACGACCCGTAACCAGATAGATGGTAAACGGCCTACAGCTTAGCTCAGATGAGTAGGGGGAGTTCGTGAAAATCGCTTATGGGAGAAAATCTTTAGTTGTGTACAGGGCGAGTCAAAATAAGTGGGCGCCACCTTCCAAATCCAGCTGATTTGTAGGTCCTCGTGGAAGGCCGAGAAGCCAACAGCTCACGGGAATGGAACTTACCTTATTGTGCCTCCTCCTATATATTTAAAGCTTGCAAAATTCTTACACAAACAAGTACAAAAGACACAATAAGAGGCAGTAAACTTTTAACACACATATAATTAAACGGTTAAAAATGAAATACAAGAAAATGACAAGTGTTAACGCTATAAGTTTGTATTACATAATTTTAATTTTTGAACGTTCAGAAAAAAAACTCGCCGCCACTGGCGCAACGGGATTTACGTTTTTCATACAGCTACGTAACACCAGCGACGCTGAAGTTCACAAAAAATAACACAGAATATAATCTGGTAGTTTTGTAATAAACAACTAACACCACATATGGCGACTGAAGGTCGCTTTTCTTTATTGCATGAAGTTAAATTTGAAGTCTGCAAGTTAACGCGAGCAAAAAAAAGGTTTCTTTATCACAACACAAAAACTGGGTGTTTTTACCTTGAATTCCGGTGGATGGCTTAAAACGAGGTAGGCACAATGTAACGGCGATTTCCAGATGCAAGAAAATACGTTAATTTCAACAGGCTGTTAACGTTGAACGAAAGACGAGACTCTTCGAACGATGGTATAAAAAATAGCCGCAGAGGGACGGGCGCTGGTCTTCGAAATTAATCCGCCCAACGGCGATCGGTCAATTCACCAAGAATTGCTTTTACCGGGGTTGAATCCAATGCTTCCTTTAAAATCCGGCCGTAGCCGATGGTCTGTTTAATACCCCTCGGTAAAACAGCGAGACGAAACACACATAACGGATACACTTCGGAAAAAACAACCCCCAAAAGCCGCCCCTGCAGCACTTAACGTAATTACGGTCCCCGATTGATGGAGTTTTCGGAGAACCGGAGTCATCAGAGATCGAAAATTGACTGACTTAAAAACGCAACACGACCCCTCATTCCCCCAAAAGGTTGCACCATATTTCGACATATGATGAAATGTTCTAGAATAAGAGACACGTGAGTTCTCGGAAGTACTTGAGGTCACGAGAAAAACAAGAGTCTGCAATTTCGAGCCTACAAAAAGGTAACTGCCAACATAACTTAAACTTCGAAAAACAAAACAAATAGCGAAATGGTAACCCAAAATAAGACTGCAATTAAAATAACATTATTAATTCTTACGAAGCGGCAAACAAATTAAAAAATTAATTCATATAAAGCTGCACATTTTAAAAGTACATAACAACCATTCTTCTGGAATTGTTCCTTGTTCATATATTTTATTAAGTAGCTTTGTAAGAGTAATGCTTTCGTCTCCCATTGCTTTTAGGAGTTCAGTTTGTATGTCATCTGGCCCTGGTGAGTTACCGTCGTTACTTGTTCTTATAGCTTTTTCGACTTCTGATACTAAAATCTCTGGACCTTCGTCGTCAATTTCTATGTTGTTTATTAGGTCCGGTCGTTTATCTGAAAACACTTCCGTTACGTAGGATGTCAAGACTTCTTTTTTCTTTTCGTTAGTAAGAATTGGTTTATTCTGGTGGTCTATCAGCTTTTCTGCACCAACTTCTCTAAAATTTCCAGATAGTTCTTTAATGCGTTTGTGCAGCTGGAAGTCGTCATGTCTTCTTTGTAGTTCCTCTACTTCTAGACGTTGTTCGTTCATCCATTTCTCTTTACCTTCAGTTATTTTCTTTCTAATTTCTTTATTTATGGATTTATATATATCTATGTTTACTTGTTTTTGTTTTCTTCGTTGTTCCATCATGTGTAGAATTTCATCAGTCATCCACTGTTTCTTCTTGTTGTTCTTAGCTTTTGTGAGTGTATTGTCTGCTACGGTTAATATATTATCCTTTATTTTTCTCCCCATTTCTTTTATACTTTGTCCCTATTTTAGAATCAAAGTCCCGATGTCCCCAAGATGTATTTTTGGGACTATAGGGTGTCCCGATTTTCAGGTACTCATAATGTTTAGATATCGTATATCGGTAATTTACAATAAAATGTTGATATTTCTTGAAATCCGTTTGAAAACATTTCTTGCCGCTCCTTGTCTATTTTGGTTTCGCTACTTCTCACGAGTACGTTTAGTGTCAAGTGTGGTTGGACTACTGTGTAGACTGCAGTGTGTACTCTACACGATATCAAGTAAGGTGTAGATTTGACGAAGGTAATCATACATTTCCTACAATTACTTAATAGTTATCAACAACTAAGGCAGTCGCTACTGTATGTACATGTACTGTATATGCTGTATATACTGTATAGTAAAACAAATGATTTTTAAAACGCTCGACCGAACTTAAAACCTTTTTTAAAATGTCAAGTACTCCTGTATTAATATATGGTGCGCAGAGAAAAAGCTACATTTCGATTTGTTAATCTGTATTATCAAAACAAAAACAAACCATTTTTGTGTAATTCCAGTATCCGCAAAAAATTTAGATGGCATTAAGAAAAATGCAATTCCTTAGTTACAAACATATTTATTTAGTATGATAATGTCAGTTAACATAAATACATTTTAAATGTCGCATGTAGATAGATTTCGAAGATTTACTGGGGAAAAAGATGAACTCATTACGAGATTTCCAGTTGCTGTTAGGGCATCTCGCTCGTTGGGTTCGAATGAATCGCCAACATGGATGCAAGTAATTGCCGAAGAAACTGGGGACATGGGAGTTGACTTAGAAAATGTTACTACCCTTCACGCTCAGCAGAAAGTGCAATGGATTAATGTGCTTTATAGAATCTTGTCATTGGGAGACAGTGCACTGTGGAGAATCATAGTTTTGATTCTAATTGTTGTGAATTTCATACAAGTCAGTTATGCTTATATTTTTTTAAGAGACGTTTCTAACAAAAGCGCATATTATTCGATCTTAGTGTGTGATGTAATATATCTGATAGATTATGCATTGGCAGTAACAATATATGTTTGGCGAAATTTGCAAATTCGCTTGGTTAATCCTCCACGCAATAAAAGGACAATAATATGTGACGGGTTTCTAGTATTGCCATACTCATTCATTTATGAAGTTGTATACAGGCACGACAATTCAACAGCTTTCATCACATTACGATCGATTTCCTTCCTTCGACTGTTTCATTTGGTGCGTTTCTTCAAAGAGAAATCCAATAGTGCCGGAGCAAACCACTGGAAGTACTTTATTGTGCAATATTTCATATACTTTTTTCTGCTGCAACACACTTTAGCATGCGTGTGGTACCTCATGGCATGTCCTTTGGGGTGCACAGAAGCAGGAGGGTGGTCTTATAATCTGAAAACCTTACACCGATACCCCAAAACTCACCTGCAATGGTACATTGTATCTATGTACTTTGCCCTCATTAATATTACTAATTCTGGAATTGGAGACATTGTACCTACTAACGGAGCAGAAAAACTTGTAGCAAGTAAGATACTCTTATTTAGATAAACTTAAAATCGTCCAAGTAAAACAGTGCTTTCGCGTGCCCCACATGATAGAAAGAGCAATACTGTCTTCAAAATTTTTGTAAACTTTTAGAAAAGAAGGGAGTGGGAAATGATACAGTTCAAGTTTATTTTAACAATATGAATGAATAAATAATCCAGACTGACAAAAATACAATGCTATTTAAATTTTCCAATAATGTCAGAATTTTTCAGATGCTATTATTATAATACATTATAACTTAATTATGATTCTGCAATAAGCCAACGCTTCTAACGTTCTACAGTGAATCGCAAAGTTTGTTGATATCTAATTATATTAATGCACTCTCTGTAGGGTTGCATGTTTTTCAGTTTCTTGAGCCACTTCGCTACCGTAATGTGGAAATCCAATTGGCCAAAAATTAGGAATACTGCTCTTAATCCACGTTCATCTCTTTCTTCTGCTGGCCTGGGTAGTCGGGAAAATGCATCTATGTGCCTCATTTCCTCTGATGGTCGATGTTTGAAAGTGTAAACATAAGCCGATAAGTGTAATACCAGCACACCATTCATTGCGATACTTATTCAGGTGTTGTGAGCTTCATTGGATTTAGTAATCGGTTTAAATAATAAACATTGTACCTACAAGAATGTTATGATATTTCCTAATTCAAAAGTTCTACTCTGAATTTCTTTCAAATTGGAAGTAATTTCGCTCTGTGTT